>JAODAL010024023.1:0-61456 GCA_025379985.1 Phyllomedusa bahiana | reverse complement strand
ATTTTTTCAGATTTTTATTTTTTGCTTTTGTTATCTCCACATTCCGAGAACCATGGTGTCATAGGGTCCTTACGACCAACGCACAATCAACAGAGTGATGATGTGAGGGAACAGCACCAACCAAATTCATTGATGTCGAAGGATCAACACACTTTACATCCACAGAATGAATTGTCACAACATTGGTACATTGCTTGTAGTCTTTTGGGTGTTTGCAGCAGGTCAGCTCCTTGCTCAATGAAAGTCCACACATAACTATTCATATAAATATAAATATTTTGGCTAACTGAAAAGATAAGGACAGCATAGCAATATGAGGTGCAGCGGTAGCAGCTGCTACGAGGCCGCTTTGACACATAAGAAGACACCGGTTTTGGAAATGGCACATGGTATCTGGCAGGAGACCCCTATCACTTTTTGCACCAGGGACCAAGAAACAATGTCATATATGTGCTGGCAGAAAGAACATCCCAACGGGGAACACAGAGGTTCAACTGGCAAGGCCATACTTAGAGTGGGTGCGGTGGGAGCCATGGCTGCCATCAGTCGTCAATTAACTGTTTCATGGCCACATGCAGCTAAATCAAACGGGGCCCCCACCCATTATTAGTCCCTTCTTTTAACATATGACTGGGTCCCTTTTTGATTAGGGCAAAAAAACACATGGAAATATCCAAAGAAGCATTTTATGCTATCTACAATATATGAAAAAACTTTGAGATTCGGGTCCGCATGTTTTTGGCCAAAAAATGCTCAAGCCCCCCCCGGGCTTACAATGGGATCTCAGTTGGTTGCCCCTACTCTATATTATCTCTCACCTGGGTCAACTTCAGACCTCTCACTGTGCCAAACGGCCTCCAAAATGCAGAAGAAAAAAAAAAAAAAGCACCAACCTTTCAGAGCATATGCATTGATATAACAGCCTTGTAGGTGGACGGTGCAGGAAACCAAAATGGAGGTATCTACTTCTCCTTATATAGTTTAAAAGCAAATATGTGCCCAGTAACTGCTGTTCATTTTGATTGACTTGATGCGTGTGAAATACAATTTTATTCAATATGACCATTGCTGTTGGTGTTTTTTACAGCGGCATGACCCCAAATCCATCACAGATGCCCTTATGAACCCTCAGAATAAAATTTTCAAGAAGAAATAAGTATTTGAACCAATATTTTTGTTAATAGGACATTGATTATCGCTGTCTTTTACCGCAGCAGGACCACAAAACCACCACATATGCCCTTATGGACCCTCAGAATAAAAATTCACACTAAGAAATTGACTCTTTAAAACAAGATTTTTTCTAATGCTGCTGCTACGGCTACTTGCCATTCTACCACTGTCATGTTGCTGACGTTGTTACACCGTGACATTAGAACGTGAAGAAGATGCAATCGATGTCTCCAGTTAGTTGATGGGCACTGTCTCAAATTCCTGCATTCTACTGTTACATTTTGTGGGTGGAAGGAAATTGTTGACTTTTGATTTGTAACGTGGATCAAGGAGGGTGGCCATCCACTACCCTTGAGGCATGTGAAATTTGAAATGAGTTTGTGAAATAAGCTTTATTTTAATATGACCTTTACTATTGGTGTCTTTTACAGTGGCATGACCTCAAAACCAGCACTGATGTCCTTATTGACCACCAGGATAAAATTTTCAGGAAGAAATGATTATTTCAAACAAGATTTTTCTGAATAGGAAATTGAGTATTGCTATCTTTTACAGCAGCATGACTACAAAAGCAGCAAAAGGGACCTTTTGGAGACTGAATAAAATTAGCAAGAATAAAAGAGTATGTGAATTAAGCTTTTTTCAAAACAAAATTTTCTATTGGTGTCTTTTACAGTGACCTGACCACAAATCCAGCAAAAATGCCCTTACTGACCATCAAAATAACATTTCCAAGAAGAAATAACTATTTCAAACAAGATTTTTCTGAATAGGACATTGAGTAACCCTTTTTTTTAAAGCAGCAAGACCCTAAAATCAGACAAAATGCCCTTATGGACACTCCCAATAAAATTTTCACAAAGAAATGCAGATGGTTAATGAGGAGGTCCAGATAACGCAGCAACGCTAACAGTCGGGCCAATCCAATGTGTGAATGCCAGAAGTGGGAGCTAAGACCTCGAGCCTTCCTCAGAAGACAGTCAAGACCCGGGTAGCGCTTGAGAAATTTCTGCCTATATGAAAGCGCTTGCCCGCCATATGAAATTCAAAAAAACCTTAGGTAGAACCATTACATACTTATGCTTAAGCAACAATGGAACATTTTGCAAAGGATATTGTCACATAAACTCGTCAGGATGGGCTCAAGGAGTTCAGGTTCCTTTCCACAAGTTGGGACAAAGTGAGCTTAACTCGGCGCTCCAGTTCCACCCAGGTACCCTTCTCCTTGGCTTCCTTTTTCTTCCTCTCGTTTTCCTTGACGCACTGGAGGGAACTCTCTTTGCTCTTGGAGTGGCGAATGTGCTCCACACGGACGTTGATTCTTTTTGGGAAGGTTAAATGATCTGCTTGTTTACAATTAGACCCAGAGCATGCTGTTTAACATTGTAGATCAAGCCAGTCTTGCCATGATAGCATTTAGGTGGCATGCCATTTTTTATGTTGCGCATACCCTTAATGTACACAATGTTGCCCTTCTTCTAGATGCGCATGTATGTTGACAAAGGCAGAACTTCATATTAAGGAAGGGTCTGGAGAACATATACCGGGTTCCACGCCTTTTACCTCTTGTGTATGTCATTTTCGCACCTTGAAAAATGCGAGTCCAGCCCAATGAGAGGAACCAGCTTCCTTCTCCTCCTCTGAGGGCATGAGTGATTGGGCCTCAGGGCAGACAAAATCATCCTCTTGGGCCTCTTGACCTTTTGAAATGCTTTCTGACCCCAACTGCTTTGTGTCATCAAAGAGCTCTTCAGAACATGGATTATCCACAGTGGTCTGTACATGGGTTGACACTTGGGATGCATTTGCTTAAGGTTGGACTGATGCTGACGATGATAATGACGACGTGTGTGGCCGTGACTGAGAGGACAAGGAGGTAAAACCAATGGATGCAGGTTGCGTTAACTACTGAATTGGTGACGCTTGCGTGTTATCCAGATCAGTGGAAGGAGCACCTTTTCTCGTACCTCAAGCTCCGTGTCCTACCCCTCTCCTTCCTTGCTTACCACCTCTACTTCGCTCCATGTTCAGAAAGATTAATATTAAAAAGGTCTAGAAGATTTTTTCACAGTCTCTTCTTGAAAAACTTTACTGCAAAGACAGCAAATCACAGGTGTTCTTAAATCCCTATAATTTCCAACTGGCAACTAGGATTAGAAACAGAATTGTTTCTATCGAATATCTGTGAAATGCGGTCTTATGGAAGAACTGTAACACCAAATCAACAGTGTTGTTCCTTCAGTCCCTGTAATTTACAACAACCAAGTAGGACTAGCAATTGACTTTTTCTACGGATTATCTAAGAAATTTGGTCTTTTCTGACAACTGAAAACCAAGGGTAGAAATAGAAATATTTTCTACGGAATATCTCTGAAATGTGGTCTTTTCTGACAACTGACAACCAAGAGTACAAATAGAATATTTTTCTATGGATTATCTAAGAAATACGGTCTTTTCTGACAACCAGGGGTATAATAGAAATATTTTCTACAGAATAGCTAATAAATGTGGTCTTTTATGACAACCGAGAATACAAATAGAATATTTTTCCACGGATTACTTAAGAAATGTGGTCTTTTCTGACAACCAGGAGTAGAAATATAAATGTTTTCTACGCAATAGCTAATAAATGTGGTCTTTTCTGTCAACTAGGCGTACAAATAATATTTTTACACGAATTATCTAAGAAATTAGATGTTGTGGAACAACTCTGACAACTAATCAACAGTGTTCTTCCTTCAGTCCTTGTAATTTAGGACTAGCAATTGACTTTTTTGTGCAGAATAGCCAAGCAATGTGGTCGTATGCGACAAGCATTAAGGATTATAAACAGGATATTTTAATATGGAATATCTTGGAAATTGGGTCATATAGAAGAATGGGGTCTTTTACACCGGCAAAAAAACAAAAAAAGCTGCTGCATGCGAATAAAGAGAATGGAATGAAGTTTTTTGCCAGAAAGCTGTGTATCAAAGCTATAGTTTTTTTACGTACCAATTTGGGTTAATTTGGGGTGTCTGTGATTCTTCTATGGTGCCGGTCGATCCCGCTGCATAGCCGTTGGGTGTCAGCTGCTAATTACAGCTAAAACCAAGCAGTTACAGTGCAGGATGGAGCTGCTCCATGCCTGCAGCGGCATCTAAATCAATAAGAAATGCTGTCGCGCACCGTTCCTCATTGCGATCAGGGCGAAATCGAGGGAGCCAGATCGCTTAACATGTGAAGGCTTCCACTGCCACCATGTTTTTTCGATTTCTCTACTTCTGGTCCCAGGCAGGAAGTGGGGAAACCGCCATATTGATACACCATAATGCATTATCTATACAATGCATTTAGCTGTAAA
Source organism: Phyllomedusa bahiana (assembly GCA_025379985.1). Lineage (NCBI taxonomy): Eukaryota > Metazoa > Chordata > Amphibia > Anura > Hylidae > Phyllomedusa > Phyllomedusa bahiana. The sequence continues at coordinate 56,940 of JAODAL010024023.1, read as the reverse complement.
AATGATTGCTCCCCCTAGTGGTGAAGTACCCTAGAGGGACTCAAAGTTAAAGTAAAAAGCAATAAAAAGTTTAAAAGTGTAAAATAAAAAATAAAAAAATTAAGTTTCAACTCAACCTACTTTTTCCATTTTAAAAATGAAAAAAATAAAATAAAAAGTTACACATATTTGATATTAACATTTCCGACAAGGTATGATCTATTAAATTTCAATATCAGTTTTCGCGTAAGCTGTACACCGTAGAAGGAAAAAAAATTCAAGCGCCAAAATTGTGGTTATTTGGTCATTTCACGTCCCCTAAAAATTGGAATAACTAAAATTGGAAAAGGGGAATATTTAGAATTTGTAATAAAAAAATAAAAAATTCTACTACTGCAATATATAGCAGTTTCACAGATCTCTTATTGCAGGGTGCAATAGAAGTATAATTATGTTTGTCATGGAGGCATTTATTAGGGGAAGAGGGTGAACAAGTGCTGCAACAGACAGTGGACCTGTTACCTTATCATTTAGAAGCTTTGTTTGCATTTACTACAGCATCCAAAGTGTTATATGCTGGCATCAGAGTCATCTTTAATGCCGGCTTCTAGCAATGGACAAAGCCGCCGTTAGGGCAGTACAGGTAGTACTGCTGTATGGGGCCCAGCCAGCCTGTGAAGAAGGAGGGGGGGGGGGGGGGGCACCGCCACCAGCAGGTACTGCCCCCTTGCTTCACAGCAATGGTAGAGAGAACAGGCTTCAAGCCTGTTCTCTCTACCACATACTGTTTTAATTTGTTGACATCCATCCTGCCTGCCTGCCCGCAGCCAGAGGGAGGAGGGGGAGCTGGCTGCTCTGATCTCAGGAATGCTCTGTGAAAAGGGATGCCAGGCAGCTGTGACTTGCAGCGTGGCCCCCCTCCTCCCCGTGCCCAACAATGACAGTACAATATTGAAACTGAAGTCCTCGCCCTATGGGCGGGGTCTCACTGATTCAGATGATCATACAGCCAGAGGAAGAGAGAGAAAGAGGAGAGAGATGGGTGGGCCGGCTGCTCTGATCACAGACTGAGTAGAAAGTGAAACTATCTGTGTAAAGCTATGCTGCAGCTGTGACTCGCAGCCCAGGCCCTATTTTTACAGCAGTGATGCCAGGCCCCTAAGACTTGTGGAGCCCTGCTCAAGGCCCCTCACACCAGACCTGTGGGTCCCCGGGCAAGGTCATTCACACCAGATCAGTGGGGCCCCGTGCAAGGCCACTCACACTAGACCTGTGGGGGGCCCACAGAGATTGGTGCGAGGAGGCCCTGAAATGGGGCTCACATGGCTGGGGGAGCCTTGAGCGGGGCCCCACAGGTCTGGTGCGAGGGGCCTTGAGCGGAGCCCCACAGGTCTGGTGTGAGGGACCTTGAGCGCATCTCCACAGGTCTGGTGTGAGGTGCCTTGAGCGGGGCCCCACACGTCTGGTGAGGGGCCTTGAGTGGGGCCCAACATGGTAGTAGAACTTGAATGGGGCCCCACGTGGTGACTGAGTGGGACCCCACTCAAGTTTCCTCCATGTGGGGCCCCACTCAAGTTCTCCACCTAACTATCTACGGGGGGCCCACGCTCTGCCTACCTAAGGGGGGCACTAGCTATCTACTTAACTATTTACTTAATTACGGGGGTCCACTATCTATCTATCTAGCTGCAGGGGCCCACTATCAATCTACCTACAGGGGACCCTCTATAACTACCAGTGCACCAAAGGGGTAATTATTACTATTTGGGGCAGTATGGATGGGGAGTTTCTACATGGGGGGCACTGGTGGGAAGATGATAAAGTGAGGAGTCTCAGGTGTTTGTGCTGTGAATTCTGCAGAGACAAGTCATGGCTGGGAGAAGTCGGCATGGTGGTCTGAACCGGATGGAGAAGAAATAGGAAAGTGAGAGACTCTTCAGACAAGACGTCACTTGTGAGGCCCTAAATGTAACTGTACTGTGTGCACTTGCATCTACCACTATGAACCACAAGTATGAAAACGGTCTAGGTGTTAGTCTTTCTTTGTTGTCGTTAGCGACCAGTCAGAGGGGATAGCAATCAATCAGAGCTCATAGCAATCAATCAGAGCTTCCCTTTCATTTCATAAAGTGCTCTGAAAAAATGAAAGGGGAACTCTGATTGGCTGCTATGGGCAACAAAGAAAGTCTTACACCTAGACCGTTTTCATACATTTCCCCCTATATGGTCACTGTACGGAGGTAATATTGGTCATATTGTAATGGATTATATTCAGTAACTGTATCGTGGCATTATTCAGCATCGTTACGGTGGAGTTATGTGGTGATGATATTGCAGTATTATTTGGTCTTTGTATATTGTTGTTATTGGTAATATCGGCCTTCGTATACTAGTTTGATCAGTAACATTATAGTGGTTTTAGTCACCATACGTAGTGATATGTGGTAGCATTATTTGATCTGTGTATATAATTTGGTTATATTGATCTGGGTATACTGGTTTGGCCAGTAACATTATAGTGGTGAGATGTGGTGATCATTTGTTGGTACTTTCTAGCCCTTCTACATGAAATCCAAGGACAATGACGCAATTGCATTTTTTCTTCTGGGGTTTGGTGGCGGAGGATGCTGGCCGTGGTTGGTGGGGGCGGAGCGATGAGTTGACAGGGGCGGGGTCAAAAGGGGACGGAGTGGCAGGAGGGGCCCAGATGCTGTAGCTGTAGGGGGCCCTGAAATTACTAATGATGGCCCAGGCAATGGGTGCTGCATTTAATTAAAATCTGTCACCCACCGCATATAGAGCAGGCCCACCAAATGAGCCCGCTGCATATCACCCCAATACCTTCTTGATGAATGTATATGTCATGTAGGGTTTAAAGGTAAATCACTTTACTCACATAGATATTTAGGTTGCGATTGACCTTAATAATACTTGCAGCTATTTCAGCATGTCTTCATTTAAGAAACCATGGTAGATTTTCCTACAATTACTGCTCGTTTATGCTCTTTCTGCAACATCTCAATTACACTCACCGGCCACTTTATTAGGTACACCTGTCCAACTGCTCGTTAACACTTAATTTCTAATCAGCCAATCACATGGCGGCAACTCAGTGCATTTAGGCATGTATGACATGGTCAAGACAATCTCCTGCAGTTCAACCGAGCATCAGTATGGGGAAGAAAGGTGATTTGTGATGCCTTTGAAGCGTGGCATGGTTGTTTGGTGCCAGAAGGGCTGGTCTGAGTATTTCAGAAACTGCTGATCTCCTGGGATTTTCACGCACACCATCTCTAGGGTTTACAGAGAATGGTCCGAATAAAGAAAAAACATCAGTGAGCGGCAGTCCTGTGGGCGAAATGCCTTGTTGATGCCAGAGGTCAAAGGAGAATGGGCAGACTGGTTCGAGCTGATAGAAAGGCAACAGTGACTCAAATAGCCACCCGTTACAACCAAGGTAGGCAGAAGAGCATCTCTGAACGCACAATACGGCGAACTTGAGGCAGATGGGCTACAGCAGCAGAAGACCACACCGGGTGCCACTCCTTTCAGCTAAGAACAGGAAACTGAGGCTCCAATTTGCCCAAGCTCATCGAAATTGGACAGTAGAAGATTGGAAAAACGTTACAGGGTCTGATGAGTCTCGATTTCTGCTGCGACATTCGGATGGTGGGGTCAAATTTTGGGCGTCAACAACAAAAACAGGGATCCATCCTCCCTTGTATCAAGGGTTTCAGGCTGGTGGGGTGGTGTCAGGGTTTGGGGGGGAATATTTTTTGGCACTCTTGGGGCCCCTTGGTCCCAAATTGACATTTTTTGGCAACCCCTTTGGGAATCTTGCCACGAAGAATTGAGGCAGTTCTGAAGGCAAAAGGGGGTCCAACCCGTTACTAGCGTGGTGTACCTAATAAAGTGGCCGGTGAGTGTACATTGACATTAAAACATTAAAGTCTATGAATCTATTTGATTGCAATCCTTGTACTTTTATAGAACAGATTTGCAATTTTCAAATTCTACCCATTGGCTTCTCCAGTTTGCATGTATATACACAACAATGCAAGGTGCTATGCAAAATGACACATTGTACTCATTCTGTCAGTCAGTTTTATGACAGTTTAATCCATAGCCCTTTTCTAATTTTTAATGCTTTTCTGCTAATCAAAGCAAAATACTTAATAAAAAATGTAATAAAAAAAAGAAAGTAAATAAAATAGGACTTTAATGAGTGTTCAGGAGAGGTCAAAGAATGGCTACAGACTGAACCATCAGCTGCATAAAGCAGCTTGCACAGCTTGCATTGCAGTGTACATACTTTTTTTGTGTGTACAAATCAAATTTTGTAAAACGAATTTGACAAATTGAATAATAAAGGGGCAAGAAGTTCCAGAAATTTGCAATGGGTTTTTAAAAGGCTTTTGTTGTAATCTGAGATCAGATAACACAAAAAGCCATTATATCATGAACAAGTTAAATGTTTCGCATCCATTTGACAACTACATAAGGCATTTTTCATTAGACAACATTTATTTCTGAAAATACATGCAATAAAGATGGATGCATAGGTGTCCGTAGCCTTAAAGGATTTTTTCCATACAAAGATCCTATCTGTAATGATGGTGACAGTAAAAAAAAGCATTTTTACAACTGATTTGTATTACATAAAAAATTTAGTATAGCAGCTGTTACCTAATCTATAAGTGTCTAGAACTAAATCTGAAGCTTGGGTTTGGGCCATGCTCCCTTTGCACTCTCCCCACCCATATAACACAGCCTTATAATAGAGTACATTTCTCACATATGTTTCATCAGTTCATGCTGTATGTATAACTGTTTACACCACTGCAGATATTGTGTTTACAAGGATTGGAGCCTGGGAAGGAGGTGACTGCACTCGAGGCATGAGATCTGATCATTTCACTGATCCCTCCCACTGCTCACACTGAATGATGATGATGACTAAGAAGGGAGCGGGGAGGGAGACCATGATGTCACCAATCTTCAGTGAGGGAAGACATGCCTAATGGGAGGACAGACACGCCTATTGGGAGGATAGACCCGCCCCTGGATTTGAAGCTGTAAGACAGAAAGAAACATCTCATGCATGAGAAAGCCTGTGGTGAGAAAACCCATTTAACTTTGACAGTCCTAAACTTCAGTATTATTTTCTCAATTTTTGAATTTATGTTGTCCTTTCAATCATTTTATAGCAAAGCTCAATAACACTACAGTCAGTGGAAAGGTGATTCCAAGATTCATCTTTCAGATTTATTTAAGTGTTAAAGTTGATAACCTTTCAATGAATACAAATTGTCCAGGTCCATTTCCACCACATCATAGCACCACAACAATGTTTAACTGATGCCATGTTCTTATAAAAATCTATATTTGCTGGAAGCCAGAGAATCCCAATGCTACTGTATTCACAAATGTGATATGGGCATAGATGTTCTGCTTGGTTAGCAGGATTTAGCACTGGCCTTTGCTGATGAAAAAGATACCTGAATATCTTCATATGTTTTATGACTTTTTGAATGAGCTTCCTCTGCACTTTTAAATAGTTTTGGAAGATGAGATACCTTTGCAGAAATCTATCACTATTCCAATTCTCCATTTGAGGATAATGGCTCTCACTGTGGTTTGATTGAGTTTTGAAGTCTATGGGAAAGCTTTGTAACCCCTTAGACACATGTAATTTGTTTCTTACCTCATCTAGAATTCCCTTTCATCTTAGCAAAGTGTACAAAGTTTGTGACAGCAAATTTAGTATATAGATTCAGCTTATAGTGTGGAATAAATTCAACATGAATGTGAAAAACATCAAATTGTGGAAACCATGTATTGCTCAGAAAGTTAAACTGCTGCCAGTTATTAAGTTTAAGGGAGCAGCAGCTTTTTCTCAAGCGTCTTGGAGAGATTTGTAAAGACTGGATTTAAGCACAGAGGGGAATTTACTAAGGACTTTGTGCTAGTATTTTGGCAGAAAAAAATTGCAAATCTTGGTGCACATCTATTTTGCACAGTAACGTTTAACTTTTTACTGATTTTTTGCCAGTCTTTTTAAAAAAGTGGCCTGGGTTAAGTGCGAAACCCTGATTGATTTTAATTAACAACAAAACTCTGAAATAAAAATCACTAAAAGCCTTTATTTTTTGCACGTCTAAAGCATAGCAGTGATGTTTGCATGGTTTTAGTGCCAACTATGTACTGCTATATTTTATTGTTTGAGAATTATATTTTTGCAGTCACAACAGAGTGCAATACTTCTATACAAATTGAAAGTGGAGGTGTTTTTTTTTTTCTTTGAAAACACATAACCATGCAACCACTGCAGGAAGAACACAAGCTTTATGGTCTGGGTAATGCTTGCATGGCAGTCTCTGAGCCAACTCATCTAGATAGAGGACACTCTCAACTGATTTGGGTATGAATCAACCCTTGCAGATCGCTTACACTAATACATGTAATCGTCTGCCATGGGGTGGTTGGTTGAGATCTCCTAGCAAGACAGTGTGGCATGTCACATGGCTAGAAACAGGGCCAGACAGGGACTTAGAAGCAGTTTCTAAAATAAACAATAATATAAAGACAAGCAAGAAAGTAAAAGTGGTGCAAAAACACTTCTAATCACAGTGACAGGAGTGCACTCACTTCTACCATCAGGAACAAGTGTATACTGCCATTATACAAACAACAATATAACCTACAATACCACCAATTAGTGACCCCATAGTGATTAGACACTAGTTTAGGTCAAAATTACATTGCGGTGAAGTAACAAAGAAGCTGATTAACAACTGACACCTAGGGACTTACAGGTGCGGTCTTCTCTGACTGGAATTATTCTTTTTTCCTCGCAAACTCCAGCTGATTCAGATTGCCATGATGACTTCTCCAGGCCACGACTCGTCCATGCAAAATTTACCACACAAATATCTTAGACTCTTAGATTTACTTTTCCAGGTCATCTTTACCTAATCCTACCTCTGCACAAACTCCCCATCTATAACACCTCAAATGGTAATAATGAAACTCTTGTGCTGCTAATAGTAAAAGTACCCCTGGAAAGCTATGAGACTCTCATTTATGCATCTAGTTTTAGTCTTGTTTTGTTTCTCTATAGACACACCTCCAAAATAAAGATGTAGCAGAACTAAAAAGAACAGTTAATGTGCCGTGATATCACGGCACAGAGAGTTATCTCTACTTTCTCAATGCTTTTCAATGGCCTGCTTACAGATGAGAGCAGATAACACAAAAAGCCATGATATCACTCACGGTCAAGCTAGACTCTGCTACATCTGTAAGTATGCAGATAGTTAGACCCCCAGCTAGGCAGGTAGGTATATAGCCACCACCCTTAAATAGGTAGGTATATAAGCCCCCTCGTTAAGTAGGTAGGTAGTTGTATGGGTCTGCACATTAAGTAGAAAGATAAGTATGCAGAACCACCCCAGGTAGGTAGGTGCACAGCCCCCAATAAGTAGATAGGTTTGTAAACCCCCCCCAGTAAGTATAAATTCTCCTTATTAGGTAGGTGTCAGGAACGCACACAAAGACACAGACATGTGAGGCCCTGACACTGGTCCCAGCCTCTGTCACTGCCTTTTGTGGAACCCGACTCCTAAACTGGTCGGCCCCAACCAGATGACTGATAACTGCACTGAGCACAGTGAAAACACAAACAGAGACATTATATATATATATATATATATATATTATATATAAATATATATATATATATATATATATATAATTTATATATATATAAATATATATAATATATATATATTAAAATTTTATTAATATATATTTTATATATATATATAATATATATACAGATATAACAAGAATATAAATCCACGGCATGTTGTAACATCCGTTTATTAGCACTCTTTTTAGCACTCTTTTTAGCATTCTTATTTTCATTTCCACAATCAGGACTTTAGTCATCTACATATTACACCAATTGCCCCAATTGCCAAAAGAAAAAAAAAATTAAAAAATTTCAGCTATTCCCAAAAAAAGGAAAAAAATTTTGGGAGTTAAAAAATTTAAAACTTTTCTGTAAAAAAATGATTAAAAAAAATAGTAAAACCCTTTTTTTATAGTTTTCTTAAAAAAAGTATTTTTTCATTTTTTACTTTTTTTTGTTTGGGAGTAATAAGTAGAAAAAATAAAAAATAGAATAATAAGTCCTCTTAATTTAAACATCTTTAAAAAAAAGGGGAGGGGGGAAAAATTGGGCTTAGTTTTCCGTAAAACATAAGGCTAATATCTTTAGAACTCAAAGGGAAAAAGTGCTTTTTTCCCCCAAAATTGGGGGAAAAACCCCGCCGGGGCCTCCCCCCCATTTGGGAGCCAAACAGAGAAAGTGTTTCCTTTCTTCCTTAAAACAAAAATTTTGAATTTTGCACTCAGTTTCCTGATTGGTTCTCCCCAGTTTGCCATAGGTTAAAATGTACCCTTTCGTTGGGGGCGGGGCCCTGGCCCTTTAAATTGGTTCGGCTGTTTAGGGGGACTCTGTGGGGGGAAGTTTTTTTAAATTCGCCCCAACTAACCCCTTTGCCTGTGAACTTTAAACCCCAAAAACTGGTCCCGGGGACTGCCTTGGACCCCCCCAGTTGTTTCACCCTGTTTATATTTGGGTTCAAATTTTTCCAGGCCCGGGAAATTTCCTTTGCTTGCATCCCCTTCTACCGGGAAGCCTGGCAGTGTTTTGTGCAGGGGTGGGACTGTTTCCTTTGGCACCTCCCCTTTTCAGCACAGGGTGTTCATCCACAGCGGGGACCCGGGGAGCCACCCCGGGGGGAAAACACAGAAGCTGAGGTACGTCCCACAGATGTAGGGGCCCCCCAAAAAAAGCAGGATTTCCCTGCAAGCCCCACATGGCAGTGGCCATATTAGAGAGACCTTCATTCCCGGGTTTTTTAAATTGGGAAGGGCGGTTTTGAAATGATTCTTTGCCCGGGCCCACTCCCCCTGTTCCTGTTTCTGATACCTCTGCCTTCTAAAAACGGGAATTGCCTCCTGCAGTTTAAAAAAACTGGCTTTGGGCTTTTGGGAAACGGGTGTGTTTTGCTACACATTAAATCTGTACCTGACACTGAAAACTGTCTTTTTTAAAAATTTTAAACTTTCCCTGACAGGGAAATAGTTTGATTGTTGTACACAACTCTGCTCTGTAAAGGGCTGAATGTGCTTCTGAACCCATAACTCTGCTTCCTGGGGGACTGAATGGGGGTTTGCCATTAAAAACTTTTTCTTTTGCCCACAGAAAAAAAGTGCCTTTTTTCATATAACTCTAGCAGGACTGCTAGTATCTTACTAGCCCCCTTGAAGTAAATTGCGGGACTACTGTTTGTAACTCTGTTCCCTGCCCATGCCAAAAAGTGGGGTTATACATAAATTCCTCTAAAAAAAGTGTGCTCCTACAAAAACTCTGCTTCCGACATAAACCAGGGGCTTAGCCCCCCACACTGGAAACAAGTCTGTCTTTTTTAACTCTGGCCCCCAAACAACTAAAACGGTCCCTGCTTTACATAAATTTTTATCACGGGCCTGGACCGTGTCTGCTGTCCCCCCCCCCCCAAAAAACTCTGTTTCCCTGATGCTAAATTTGCGAATGCTGTGCAAAAATCGCTTTCTGACGCTGGGGGAAACTTGTCGGGTTTTTACTATAATTGGCTGGGCCCATTGGGGGAGTGTTTGCTATAAAAAAACCTCTGCTTCCTAAACATTAAAAACAGCGTCCCCTTTGCAGTCGGACCCTTCTTTGGAGGAAAAAAATTTAAAAAAAAAGGGGAAACCCTAGAAAAGGGAAATTTACTGTATAGTAGCTTTGGTTTTGCCCAAGTTCATGGGGGAAACCATTTAAAAGGAAAAAAAAAAATTCCTAAACCCACAAAACCCTTCCCAGATTTTTTTCCCCCAAAAACCTTCCTTCAACCCGTTTACGAAAAAAGGGTACTTTCCCTTCCCTCCTTTGTTATCCTTTCCCCCAAATTTTTAAGTTTTTTGGGGAAAAATGGAATCAAATGCCCAAAATTTGGAACAAACCAACTCCACTGGTTTCCCTTAAAGCGCCTCTTTTTCTCTTTCCGGGGGAATATCCAATTTGACTTCAAAAAAAATCACCCCCCAAAATTTTCCCCCTCAGATATCCAATCCTTAGTGTCAAGAACTAAAAAAAAATTTTTTTTTTTTTTGGGGAAAAAAAAATTTTCGGAATTGCTAAATTTCCCCTAATTTGCTCATCCCATGCGAACTCGCCTTGGAGGAAGAAGTACAGGGTGTAATTAAATGTTGGAATGGAAGATTGACAAGCAGAGAGTATTTACGGTTTTGGGGGTTTCCCCGAAAAAACCCTTACCCCCCGTTTTATTGCCCGGATTTTTTTACTGTTTCATGGCTTATTTTAATTCCGGAAGTTCCCCGATTTGACCTTTCTATCGCCCCATTTTATCGTTTTACCAAAAAACCCCAAAAACCCCAGCCCCTCGGTTCCAAAAGGGGTGTCATAGCGAAAAAAAATTTTTTCAGAACCAAGGACAATTTTCCCGAAAAACCCTCCCGGGAAGGAAAAAATCCCTTGCCAAAATAAATACGTAACAAAACCACCCTTCCCGACCTTTTCCCGCAGGCACCCTTGCAAAGAGGAAAGAGTTTGTCAATACACAAAAAAATTTTTTTCAGAGACCCGGAATTAATACCACTTTGGGGGGTTCCCAGTCAAACCCTTTTATTTTTTAAGGGGGGGCTCAAACCCACGGTTTTTCCCTTAACCCCCCCCATGGGGCCAAAAGGGGTTTTAATCGGGTTGTGCTCTTCTACCCTTCTCCCTCCCCCACAACCTGTGAAAAACTAAAGGATCCCTCCAGGAAAATTATAACCCCCCTGGGGGTCAGGAAGCAGAGAGATCCGGGATCAAGACCAAAAAAAACATGAATTTTCCCGCGGTTAAATTATTTTATCTTATTTCTTTTTTTTTTTTAGCTCGTGTTCCCCTCTGTGGGTCGGGAAACTATATTTCAGAAAATTTTTTTTTTTTCTGCCGCATAGGGGTTTCCCGCCAGAGACTTCCCCCCCACCGGATTTATTTCCCAATAGGAAATACGGTTTTTTTTGGTTTGTTTTTTTTTCCCTTTTTTGGTGTTTTTGCCCTTTTAAGGGAAAAGTTTAATGTTTACTGCTGGGTAATGCAAAAAATTTTTTTATTGTTTTCTTTTGGGTTTATTGCCTTTCATGTTTTGAACCCTTTTATTTCCGGGTCTTTGTTTTCCCCCCCTCCCGGGGGGTTTTTCCCTTGTAACTAATCCGTCTCCCAAAATATTCCCCTGCTGGAATTTTGGGGATTAAAATTTTTCTCCCTTAACGTTAAGGGTTTAAATTTGCCCTTTAAAAAGGTAAAACCCCCTGGAGAAGAAACGTTGAAATCTAAGGAGGGGCATCATAAAGTCTACAGGAGGGGGCAAAATTTTTTAAAAGGAAACAAGGGGTTTTCACAGGTTAAGGCATAAGGGATTTTTCCCCCCCCATTTACTTAATTTTTTTTAAAAAAAAAAAAGTGGGGGGTAGCTTTTTTTTTTTAAAAATTTTTGTTTTTTCTTTGCTTTAAAAAGGGATTATTTTATGAAAGGGTTGATACTTTATTCTGCTTTGGGGTTTTTTAGGAAAAACAATGAAAATTTTTGATACCAAAGCTTTACGCCCAAAATTTCAAGGCAGTCACGAATTTTCTCTAAGGTCTTTATAAAGCTAAGGGCCCTTTGTGAGGGCAACCTTAATTTTTTGTGGGGGACTTTAACAGGGTTTTAAACCTGAAATGGCAGGTCCGTAAAAACCCCTTTTATGATAACGGCCTGCAATTCCCGTGAAAATTTAAAAAACCTGCACGATCCCTGGCGTACGCACACCCTGAGGTTTGAGACTAATTCCTTTTCTCAGCCATAACAAATTTCTTACTCCGAAAAAATTTTTTTTTTTTTTGACAAGCAAGCAAGTCTTTGCTAATATTTGTTTAACTGAAATTTGGCACTTGGAAAATGGTCAGCCTTTCCCCGGTTTCTCTTTATGTTAATAAAAAAATCCCCCCCCCCATCATATTCCCCCGGAGACTGGAAAACGTATTTCCTAAAGTCGCTCCCAGTTGGGAAGAAAACAAAAAACCCTTACAGGGTTTTTTTTCCCCAACACCTCCTCTGTATCCCTACCCATTTCACTTTGGTTGCGCTATAAAGCGGTTTTATTGAGGGGTATTCTTTAAAAAAAATTTCGTCCAGGGAGGAAAAAAGGGTTTTGGAGAAAGAGATTAAAACGATCCTTTTGGGAAAAATTTTTAAAATTTCGGGGTGAAATGTTTTTAAAAATTCCCTTTTTCCAAAAACAAATTTTAAGAAAAATACGTTCCTTGGGACGTCAATTGCAATTTATTACCCTCCCAAAAATTTTGGAAAAACCCCCCTAGCTTTTAAATTTCGGTGGAAAAATTTTTATTTTCAGGGTGAGGGGTCCTGGGAAGTTTGGCCAGGAAAAAGTTAAAAAAAACTCCAAAACCGAGCCAAATTTAAATTTCACTTAAAAGGGAATTAAAGAAAAACCCCCAAACCCCAAAAATTTTTGTTAACCTTTTTTTGCCCCAAAATTTATATCCTTATTTTTTTCTTTTTAAAAAGATTTTTTTCCCTTTCTCCCCAACCCCTTACAACTTCCATATAAAATTTTCCCTTTGATCAATTAGCTTTGGGGCCAAAAATTCCCGTTTAAAAGTTAACCTCGGGTTAATTCTCCTTTCCTTTTCAAGGAAATCCGACAGGTTTTAAACAATCCAAAAATTTTTCAAATTCCAGGCCCGGCGGTTTTAAAAACGAAATTTCTATAAAAATTTTCCAAAAAAATTCTTTAAATCCACCCAAAAAACCCACTAAATTCTTTTAATTCTTTTGGGAAAAAGGGAATGGTCCCCCCGCAGGGGATGTTGGCTGCCAGATTGTGACCATCCCCAAACCCGGTAAACCACAAGTTTTATGGGGTTTAAAATTTTAAAAGTCCCCTTTTTTTTCCCCAATTCGGACATTAAATTTTTCTCCAAAAAATTTTTGCCCTTTTGGGGGAAATGTAATTTTCCCCCTTTTGTTGGCCTAGTTTAGGTGGATTTTTTTAGAGAAAAACCCAAACTGGGTTTGGGTCAGAAGAGTTTCCCTTTTTTTTGGTTTAAAATTTTTTAAAACTCAACCAAAAATTTTTCCCTTGGCCCCCTTTTTCACCTTTATGGCCCAAAAAAAACCTTTTGTTGTATAAAAATGGGAAAATATTTGCAAGAAATTTCCGCAAATTTTTGGGTTTGCTGGTCCCTTTTTTCGGGGCAATTTTCCTCTTGTTCACCCCCCCCTCAGCCAAATGTTTATTTTTTTGGCCTTTTTTATCCAAATTTCATTTAATTTTCTCTAATGGGGACCAGGGGGGATGCCTGCTTCACCCTTTGATTTTTGATTTTGTGTATTGAACCCCTGGCAGGGAAAAGTTTTGAACTTTTGCCCCCGGATTAAAGGTTTTGATTTAGCCCAAAATTTGTAAAAAAAGCCCGTCTATTTGCTGACGATGTGTTAATCATGTGTTTAAAAAAACCCGGTTTTTTCATCCCCCCCTTTTTTTTAGATATCCCTTTTTTTCTTTTCGGGGGGTTTAATTTTTACAGATTTAAAAGTCACTAAGTCTTTTATCTTGCCCATTAATTGTCCCATAAACCCGCACCAAACTGTCCCAAATACAAATTTTTTTTTGGGCAGGAAAAGTGTATCCCTACCTTGGGGGTTCAAATTTTCCCCAACCCCTCTGAAACATATTAAAAAATTTTAAATTTGGAAAAGCTATGCTTTTTTATCCGAGGAGATTACCCAAAAATTTTGGGCCCCTTTCCTCTTTCCTGGATGGGGAAAAAAATTTTGTGTCACCCCAAGTTCTTATTTTTTCCCCAAAATTTTTTTAACTTTTGGGAAGAAACCCTCCCTTTGCGGATTCCCTCAGTTTGGTACTTTGGTTCAAAAAAACTTTCCCGGGTTTTTATGGGTGGGTACAAGAAAACCGGGGTTTAAGGGGGGAAAAGTCCTTTACCTCTTAAAAAGGGCCAAGGGGGGGGGTGGCCCGAACCCAAAAATTTTTAAAGTTTTACAAAACTTTTCCCCCATTTTGGAAAACCCAAATTTTTTATAATGGAATTTTAAAACCCCCAAATTCTCCCCTGGTTTTAAAAAATTTTTAAAAAAAATCAACACTAGGCCCAGGCTCGGTTTAAAAAATTACTTATTTTCAATGTGTTTTGGGTTCCCCCCAAATCCCCTTTCCCAATTTTTCCTACCCACTGTTAAAAAACTTTTCAAGGGTGTGGCCAATTTATATAAATGCTAAAAATAGACTACATGTTTATTTTAATTTATTTTCCATTAAACCTTGGGGTCTTTGGAGCTATTCCAAAATAACCCTTTCAACAATGGGTTTTTTAATGGGTTTTGGGGGAATTTGGGACTTGTTGTTGGGAAAAGGGGGCTTTTGGGTTTATTTGCGGATAAAATTTTGCCCCCAATTTCACTACCAAAACTGCAATTTTTTATTTATTTTAAGTCCGACAAAGGAGGGTTTTTTCAAACTCCAATTCCCGCCCCGCAATACCTGTTTTCCCCCTTTTCCAAAGTTTTTACTGGGAAAAAAACTGCCCCAAATTTAAAGGGGTTTCGCCACTTATTCTTTCCCTGATGGACGTTGTTTTGACAAAAAACCCGACTATTTATGGTCAAATGGGGAAAATTGGGGAAAAGTCCCAAAAATTTTTTCCCCGTTTGGGGACTGGTGGACTCGGCGATGTTTGACCCCTAAACCTCCTTTAAAGCAAAAAAATTTTTTATGGCCCTTTCAAGGAAGGAAAATCTTCGTTGGTTTCCCCTTACTCCCGGTCCGAAACAAATATATTTTTCCCCGGGTCTCTTTAAAATGTGCTGGGGAAAATTGCGGTGACTTGGCCCCCCCCTATCAAAATATTTTGGTGGGTTTGCCCTGTTTTCCCCAAAGGTTGGGGGCTGAAAAAGAAAGGGTTTTATCCAATTTTCTTTTTTCCCCCTTTTTTACTCTCACCAAAGGGCTTGCACTGTTTGCTTTTGGATTGGGGTGATATTCCTCTGTCTCACCAACAGTTGGGGTTTAGAAAATTCCTTTTTGTACCAGATTTTACCATTGCCTTTCCCTTGGGGGCAAAATTGCTCCGGGTTTGCCCGAAGTTTTGAGTTGGAATTTAAAACTCAGTATCATAGTGAGATAAGTTTGATTATCCCCCCCCATTTTTTTTTGAAAACAAAGCAGGGAAAAGGCTTTTTTGGTTTACTTAAAAAATTGTTAAAACCCAAAGGAATTCGCCTCTATTTTACTTCTTATTATGTTTTTGAAAAAGCCTTTTTTAATCCTTTTTTAGGAATGTTCCCCAAAGATTTTTAGTTTTCAACCCTTTCCTGCTGGTTTTGAGCTTTTTGGGCTGTTGTCCTTTTGGGGTTTAAAAACATTTTTAAGGTTTCCTTTGGGGCCCTTTATGGGTTTTCCATTGTTTTTTTTTTGTTTGTTCTTTTTGTTTTGTAAAATTTTTAATTTTTAAAAATTTAAAAATTTAAAAAAAAAAAAAAAATGTGCTTTCGGGCGTCCCTTAGGTTTGGGGAGATAAGAATTTTCCTCCTTTCTTTACACCTTTTTAAAAACAAGGGTTTGTTTTTCCATAGAAAAAAAAATGGAGGAGTAGGTTTGACCTGATTTGTGGGGGAAAGTATCCATAGAAAAATTTTGATTCCTTTGTTGCTTGTTTCTGTCCCCAAACACCCTTTTGCTTTATTCCCCAAGCTGTGTTTTTTTTTCTTTTTACCACCTTGTTTTGATTGGTTGTACCCGACCCTTATTGAGTTTTAAAGGTCCATGTCACTCGAAAAAGGCAAATGGAGGAAAAAAATTTGGGCCAATAAAGCTTTGCCTCCCAAATTTTTAAATATACAGTACGTTTTTTCTCGTTTTTTCTTATAACACGGCTCCTTATGTAGCGCTGGTGCAGGCGAGAAACGCGTTGAGTATTTTTTTGCCAAAATAGGTATAAAAGGTTTATTTTCTCTTATTAACATTGTTTTTATTGGGATAAAAACCTTTTCTAAGCACCATATCTTCCGCAGGCACTCTGTAATGTGCCTGATAATGGGGTGCAGGGCATTTAAACATGTATGAAGGGGCTGCGCCTGATGTCGGGCTGAAAAGACTCCAGATATCTGGCACAGCCCAGTTCATACATGTCGCCCACAGTGTGTGTCATACTAAATCACAGCATTGTTTCAATAACAAACCACACTCCCTATGCATACTTCTGCATGGCACAATGTTCTACAGCACCATACAGGCTCTCTGCAGCCAGCAAATAGCTATTTATTAATGCGATTCGGAACGAAGCACATTTTGGGGGAAAATTTGGCGAATCGGCCGAATCGAATTTTTGAGAAATTCGCTATTCTCTAATTGTGATAAAAAAACATGATCTATTCTCTTTATTATATTTGAATACTTAACCCCTTAACGACCTCCCACCGTCTTTTGGCATCCGGCAATTCAGGTAATTTGTCTGCAGTGACAAATGGCATTGCTGCAGGATTTTGTGGCTCCTGGTGCCGCAGCTGCGCTGAGGACAGAGCTGTACTTCACAGCCCTGTTCCCAGTGCAGTCTCTGCTCCTGGCGCTTAACCCTTTGATTGCTGCAGTCAGTGACTCTGGCATAATCAAAGGGCTCTTTGGGGTGATCGGGACTCCCAGTGACCCGACGGGGAATGTCTGCACAGTCAGACCTGGATACCTAGAGTATCCCCTCGGCTGTCTGTGTAACAAGCCAATGATCAGGGCACACTGTGTGCTGCCTGTGTCAAACGGACACAGATTATAATGTATTAACATATATTAATATGCTAATACATTACTAAGTGTTAAAAAAAAATCTAAAATAGCTATCCCTTCATGGGATTTAAAAGAAATGTAAAAAACATAAAAAAAGTGTAGAAATAAAACAAAAATAAATATTTAATAAAAAATAATTGTGCATACATTACACACACAAATAAACCACTACACATATTAGGTATCCACATGACCTGTAGAATTAATCTAACAAGTTATTAAGTGTGAAATGTGAATGGTGTTAAAAAAATTCAAAAACAAAAAAAATTAAAAAATTGGACTTAAACTATTCCCCCAAAAAGTACAACTTTTCCCGAATAAAAAGGGCCTCATACAAATTTGTCATTAAAATAATAAAAAGGTTATGACTGTTGAAACGCAAGAAGGCAAAAATTAAAAACAATGTGCTGGTCATTAAGTACTTTTCAGGCATTCGCCTTAAGGGGTTAATGGGGTTGCCTCACTACAAAAATTTGCATTCAACATATAGGGAAATGTAATTGAAGACTTTTTATAAATATACAGCCTTATTTTGCTTTTTTTTTTATTTGCTTTGTTTAGATAAAATTTCTCTTATCTGCTTTGAGTGCACACCAGGTCAGCATTTGCTAGCAGCATGTTAACAGAGTGTGTTATCTCCATTCTTTGTTAGAGACTAATTACTTGTTTACTTTAGAGTAGAGAGCTTCAAAGCTCATTGATCTGATGTTCTGCTCTCATGTCAGTGTGTTAGGAAGAGCTCTGTGAGCTGATATGCTAATCACTGCTATAAAACCAATCACAGCCTGACCTGGAAGAGACAGGATGCAATGTAAAGCTGCTGGTTGCTCTGAAACATCTAGGTGAGACAATCTCTTTGAATGGGTTGTTCAGCAGAAGAAAATTCATTTGAAATGGGGCAGGGTAGGAAAAAAAAGTCAAACTTGCCTACCTGTCCCTACCACTGCTACTCTGGAGATCCCCAAGATCCCTTGACCCACTAGCTCATCTAGACTTGAATCCTGTCTAAGAATATTTAGGTTTTTATAGAAAATATTTCTTATTTTACTGAAATCCAAGGTATTCCTTTTTTTCTATTGATTACTTGATAAAAATAGAGATAAATCAGCAAAAGAATCTTATGTTTTTCCTACCATGCTAATTTGGGCATTATTAATGTTTTTTTTTTGTATATCCTCTAACTTTCAGTGTTTGATTAATTACTACTTTTACCTGCTCATAATCCATATCATTTGTGCATGCTCGTTGACCCTGATATACACACCCACCGGAACAGAATCTATAGTATGGGCAGAGTGGCTACCATCAGCCCTCAATATTTTATTTCTACTTCCTGGCTTTCTATAGAGAGTTGTGTGTACTTTCTCCCCCTCTAATTCTCCGTATAAACCTATATCTAGGAATTAGATACTTTTGGGATGATGCTGATGTGTGAACCACAAATTACACATATTACCATTAAGGTATGCTAGAAAACAAGGTATGGACACCACATTGTGAACCCTCACAATGAGTAGGTCATCAATGTAGCACCCATACCATAATATACATTAACTGTATGGGTTCTCAATATTGTACACAGCGTGGTGCTCCCACCACGTTATGAATAGGTTCGCTATAGATGGAGAGGAAGTGGCTCCCATTGGCACTCTTAATCAACTGAATATAGAATTGATCATCAAACCTGAAATAATTTTTTTTTAGCAAAAAATCTATGCTTTCCAGTATGAAAAATTGCAATCCTGCATTATATGTACTGTATTTCCTCAAATGATATTCACTAACTGTTCTAACTAAATCCCATGGAATACTTGAATAAAGGCTTGAGACATCTAAACTGAGCCATGAACAATTTGCTGATCATTGAAACTTTTTAAATGTTTGCAAAACCGTAAAACTATATTTAAGATACCTCCGAGTTGTTTGTACTAATGGTTGCAAATACTTATCGATCAACCTACTAAGCTTCTCTCCTAATCCTTTATTACCTGATATTATGGGGTGAAGGCTGGGAGGAAATTGTCCATTATGTGTTTTTGGTGCCCCATAAAAACAGGTATTATGAGGTTTTTAACTTTCAAATAATTTTTCTGTTTTTCTATGGAAAGCACAAAAATGTATTTAAATCTTCATAAAAAAAAATATGCATAGTGCATAGGCACATATAGTGAACAAGAAGCCCGTGTAGATGACCCTCAAACTGATGCGTTTGAGTAAGGGGAATCTGCTTTGCTGTCCCCAAAACGCGTCAGTTTGAGGGTCATCTACATGGGCTGCTTGTCCACTATATATGCCTATGCACTATGCATATATTTTTTATGAAGATTTAAATAAATTTTTGTGCTTTTAACTCTTTCCATAGTAGCCTGAAAGGCTTCCATTGCACCCACCTTATATTTCAGGGGATAAAAGGAAGGGTTATTTAGGCTGTGCTGGATGTGAACTGTTTCCAAAAGACCCCTTTCATTTTCAGATTGCAAATCCCTCAAAATCATTAATGATTGTTGTTCCTCAAATGTTAGATCATTATATTCATTTATTGTCCCAAATTTTTCTCTCCATTGTTCCTGGTTTTTCTCCTGTGCATCCTCATTATAGTAATGCTGCTTCACCGTTAGCAGTCTTACAAAATGCTTAATATCAAGTAATGTATTAAACAGATGAAAATTTCATGCAGGTGAAAAATTTAAGCCTTTTTTAAGAATAGTCAGTTGAGTCTCAGAAAGGACAGTGGGAGTCAACACTATATTGTTATTCCGGCAAATAAAGAAACGAACACTTCGGCACCACTCTGATTGCAAAAGCAACGATATAGTTCCACATATATTATTCAAATCTTCATACGGTGCAGCTTGTACTCACATACACAAGGGTGGTGCTCAGTGAATAAAAAAGAAGGCAGTCAATTTAAGGAAAACATGTAAAGAAGAATTCTTCACGGCACTCACCAGGGTAATGTGATTAAAATCTTACTTTATTCGG
This sequence comes from Phyllomedusa bahiana, assembly GCA_025379985.1. Lineage (NCBI taxonomy): Eukaryota > Metazoa > Chordata > Amphibia > Anura > Hylidae > Phyllomedusa > Phyllomedusa bahiana. Next base: position 37,020 of record JAODAL010024023.1, on the reverse strand, counting down.
CAACTTGTCTCCATATAAGGCATACGGGATACACAAGACCACGCCAAGCTTGACAGACCGGCAACAGCTGTTTCGCGTGTGGCTTAGAGGCCTAGCTTAGAGGAAGCGTGTGTCCACACGCGAAATAGCTGTTGCCGGTCTGTCACGCTTGGTGTGGTCTTGTGTATCCCGTATGCCTTATACTATGGAGACAAGTTGCCGAATATAGTAAAATTTTAATCACATTACCCTGGTGAGTGCCGTGAAGATTTCCTCTACATATTTTACTATATTGTTATATTCATCTTCAATATTGTCCTTTTCTACTATTTTGTTCCTGATAACTCATTTTTGTTTTTTTTGTGTGTTTTCTCCCTTCCCATCTCTTACGTTTTTTGGAACTACTGTTTCCTGTGGGTTATAAACTGCATTTGATCTCATGTTATTCACACTGCTTCCAGTATGTGGTCTTTCCACTGATGAATTATCTGAGTCAGATGTGCATGTTTCAACAAGATCCACCTCTGAGAAAATCGCTCCCATTCTTGAGCTAAAATGTTTTTTTCTGTTTCTAGACATACATTTATATGGAGATGTAGAGGGGGTGAATGTACACCCAACTTTCTATAGAAAGCCAGGAAGTGGAAATTCAATATTTAGGGCTGATAGTAGCCACTCTCGCTATACTATAGAATCTATTCTGGCGGGCGAGTATATCAGGGTATGACGCGAATGCACAAATGATATGGATTATGAGCAGAAAAAAGTAATAACTAGTCAAGGACTGAAAGCTAGGGAATATACAGAACAACATATTAATAATAATAGGTTAGGATAGTAGGAAAAACACCAGATTCTTTACTTGATAAAAATAGAGATACATTAATGGAAAAAAGCAATAGTTTTTTCCACACTCTGTAGCCAGGATTTTAGTAAAATAAAAAATAATTTCTATAAAAACCCAAATACTCTTAAACAGGACTCTATTCTAGCTTAGATAGTGGATAAAGGGATACATTGTGTCCAAGGAAAAATAAAACTATAGATAATGATTTTTCATCCAGCGATTTTAAACAAATACCAAAAATATGATTATCACAGGTGGGCTTTTTTTTTTCTTGTGGAGGAAGTAGATGTAATACATGCAGATTTGCAAGTAAAATGACTACATTTAAGAAGAACATTGGCCATGCTGGAAAATAGAAAAGTTTAATAACTGTGATACGCACCATGTGGTGTATTGTATACACTGCACAGTGTTCGGTAAATTATATGTTGGGAGCAGTGTAAGAAAATTAAAAACTAGAATCTCTGAACACATAGCAGGTATTTTAAAAGAAAGGATTTACCAATCGGGAGCAGTAAGGCATTTTTTGGAAGTGCACGCAGGATCTCTGGATAATTTTCGCTATTTTGGAATAGAAAGAATAGAATGTCCTGTAAGAGGGGGAGAATGGAAGTAACTTGTGTTCCCCCGTAAGGCATATTGAATTTTAGAGTTGGGAACAAGAGCACCTGAAGAACTACAGTATCGTAATGACCTCCTATATATTTATTACATAGATTCAATATAGTTATTGATAGTTTAAGTATTAAGCGCTAGTATATCACCTTTGTTTTTAAGTTATGTTTTAGCGATAGGTAGTTATATATTTATGGGTTAATGGAAGTGATATAAGTAGAGATGGGCGAATTGATCCTAACAAAGTGGAATTCGTTTAGAATTTCAGGAAAACTTCGGTTCGGAACGAAGTCGAACTTTGGGGTACTTCGGGTGAACGATGTGTGCTTCTGATTGATAAAATGGCTGCGAGCACATGGCGTTACATGGGGCAAAGCACTCTGGGGGGAAAAAGGGGCATAACCTTCATGACATGTGCAGAGGTAAAGCCAATCAGAGACCGGCGGGATTCTGTAAACGTCACCCGCACTATATAAGTCCGGGCCGTGAGGCTGGGAGCTCATACCGCTCTCACGTACTGATCAGGGAAGGTGCTGCCACGGCTGATAGCTCTTTACTGAAGAAATTGATTTTTATATAGCGATTTCTGTGGGGTGTCTCAGCTTGTCTCAGGACCCGTTTCTTAATGTTCTATTTCTAATTTTTTGGGGTATTGGGTCTGAAATCCAAATGTGCGTCCACTGCAGCTGCATATACATTCAATTTTCCAAGTGGGATCTAAGCCAGTTCCTGTTGTATTCATTATAAAAGAAACAGCGTTTTTACAATACAAAACCACTTCATTTTTGGCTGCTTAATTCTATTGCGCAATTTACATCCAGGGTTAATTAAGCGTTGTTTTGCTGGTTTTGCTGACAAAAATAAACCATCTTTTTCAACGCCAAAATATATACATTTTTCCTGTAGCCTAATTCACAAGCAAAAGGTAAATCCAACTGTATCTCTTGTTGTGTGGCGTAGAAAACACGCAATTGTAACACGCTAACAAAGTTACTAGCTTGTGCGGCTCAATTCTTTGGCACAATTTACATGCAGGGGTTTAATTAGCGTTGTTTGCTGGGGTGCTGACAAAAATAAACCGTCTTTTTCAACGCCAAAAAATTACATTTTTCCTGTAGCCTAATTCACAAGCAAAGGTTAATTAACAACTGTATATCTTGTTGTGTGGCGTAGAAAACACGCAATTGTAACAAAGCTACAAAGCCCACTAGTTTTAAAGGCTCAATTCTTTGGCGCAATTTACATCCAGGGGTTAATTAAGCGTCGTTTTGCTGGTGTGCTGACAAAAATAAACCGTCTTTTTCAACGCCAAAATATATACATTTTTCCTGTAGCCCCAATTCCACAAGCAAAGGTTAATTACAACTGTATCTCTTGTTTTTGTGGCGTAGAAAACACGCAAGTGTAACACGCTACAAAGCGACTAGTTTGTACGGATCAATTCTTTGGGGCAATTTTACATCCAGGGGTTAAATTAAGCGTTGTTTTGCTGGTGTGCTGATCCCAAGAAACCTCTTTTTCAACGCCAAAATATATAACATTTTTCCTGTTTGCCTAATTCACAAGCAAAGGTTAATTACAACTGTATCTCTTGTTGTGCGGCATAGAAAACACGCAATTGTAACACGCTACAAAGCTACTAGTTTGTGCGGCTCAATTCTTTGGCGCAATTTACATCTAGGGGTTAATTAAGCGTTCTTTTGCTGGTGTTCTGACCTCAAGAAACCGTCTTTTTCAACGCCAAAATATATACATTTTTCCTGTAGCCTAATTCGCAAACAAAGGTTTTAATTACAAATGTATCTCTTGTTGTGTGGCCTAGAAAACACGCAATTGAAAACGCTACAAAGCTATAGTTTTTTGCGGCTCAATTCTTTGGCGCAACTTACATCCAGGGGTTAATTAAACATTGTTTTGCTGGTGTGCTGACAAAAATAAACCGCCTTTTTTCAACGCCAAAATATATACATTTTTCCTGTAGCCTAATTCACAAGCAAAGGTTAATTACAACTGTATCTCTTGTTGTGTGGCATAGAAAACACGCAATTGTAACACGCTACAAAGCTACTAGTTTGTGCGGCTCAATTCTTTGGCGCAATTTACATCCAGGGGTTAATTAAGCGTTGTTTTAGTGGTGTGCTGACAAAAATAAACCGTCTTTTTCAACGCCAAAATATATACATTTTTCCTGTAGCCTAATTCACAAGCAAAGGTTAATTACAACTGTATCTCTTGTTGTGTGGCGTAGAAAACACGCAATTGTAACACGCTACAAAGCTACTAGTTTGTGCGGCTCAATTCTTTGGCGCAATTTACATCCAGGGGTTAATTAAGCGTTGTTTTGCTGGTGTGCTGACAAAAATAAACCGTCTTTTTTAACGCCAAAATATATACATTTTTCCTGTAGCCTAATTCACAAGCAAAGGTTAATTACAACTGTATCTCTTGTTGTGTGGCGTAGAAAACACGCAATTGTAACACTCTACAAAGCTACTAGTTTGTGCGGCTCAATTCTTTGGCGCAATTTACATCCAGGGGTTAATTAAGCGTTGTTTTGCTGGTGTGCTGACAAAAATAAACCGTCTTTTTCAACACCAAAATATATACATTTTTCCTGTAGCCTAATTCATGTACGAAGGCTAATTAAGCCTGTTGTGCTTTTACATTTAGTAAAACACACAGTGTTTTTAAATGACACATACAAATAAATTTTTCCTGGCCATTTGTGGAGCGTAATTTATATCCAAGGGTTACCCAAGCTTATTACTGGGTTCATTTGGAGTCAAAAACAGGGTGTATTTTTATCATATACAGATCACCAAACAGTGTCTGTACATTTCAGAACAAACAGTATGTCAGACAGAGAGGTGGCAGGCTCTGCACCTGCGAGTGGCAGTGGCACAAACATTCCTGGAACAGGCCCAGGTCGCAGCACAGCAAGGGGGTGTCGCTGCATGGGTCCCTAGGTGAGGCCACAACTGCCGCTGTCATCTAGCGGCCGTGTGTTGTTCAGAAACCCAAGGGTTCTTGATTGGTTGACTAGGTCATCCTCTTCCTACCAGATGACATCTGACAACCCCAGCCAAGAGTCGGTGGGAACCTCAGACACAACCCTTAGTTGGTATGGCCTGGGAGCGGGTCAGCGGCCCTCACCTGTCCACAGCCCGCATCTGTCCCATCCGGTTCCCTCAGCCAGAGATCTACTATGTGGTCTGGGCTCAGCGCCACTATATAGCGAGGATGAACAATTTGAGGAGGGCAGTGAAGAAATGGGGCCAATATCCCCTGCTTCTTGCAGTAGGCGGCAAAGTATAGATGTGGAGAGTGGCATGGGAGGTCATGTTGTGAGAGGTCAGCCTCGGCATACCAAGACGGTGATGAGGACAGCAGTGATGATGAAACACAAATAGATGATGATGTAGCCGACTGCACTTGGGAGCCGGGTGAGGCAAGGGCTTCATCATCGTCAGGAGAAGAGGGCGTCAGCTTGCGCGTCAGGCAGCAGCGCAGCCAGCAAGTGGGTCGTGTGGCCGTGAGTCAGCATGATAGCAGCAGTGTGAGGTCGGGAGCCAAGCGGCCACGGGGTAAAATACCCGCTTCGCAGGTCCAAGAAAGTAGCGGCACACGGGCTCAGCGAGGCAGCGGCGGCAGTAGTCACTCAGTGTGGAGCGTTGGCGGTAAAATCCGATATTCGGCGGTGTGGCAGTTCTTTGCTAAGACACCGGGGAGCCGAATATGGGTATATGTAGAATCTGTTGGCAGAAAGTGAAGCGTGGCCAGGGAGCTAACGTTGGCACCACGGCCCTGCGTCAACACATGCAGTGTCACCATCTGGTGGCCTGGGAGAAACGTGGCTCAGATGTGGTGGTCCATCCTGCCGTCGCAGCAGCAGCAGCGCCCAGTGGCACGCATGCCATTGCAGCCAGTCAAGGCTCCACCACTTCTGCAGAAGGGAGCTGTTTCTCTTTGACATCATCTCCCGGTCCAGATGCTCCTGCTCCTCGCTACTCATGGCGCCAGCAGTCGTTCAGCGAGGCGATTGCAAAGAGACAACAGTATGCGTCCAACCATCCTAAGGTGCAGCAGCTGACCGTGCTCCTGTCCAAGTTGTTGGTATTGCAGTCCCTTCCTTTCCAAATGGTGGACTCTGCACCATTCAGAGAACTAATGGCTTGTGCTGAGCCGAGATGGAGAGTTCCAAGCCGTAATTTCTTTTCCAAAAAGGCAGTACCAGCACTTCATAAATATGTAGAACAGAAGGTGGGCCAGTCCTTGAGCTTATCGGTTTGTTCCAAGGTGCAAGGCAGCGTGGACGTCTAAAGCTGTAACTACGGTCAGGGCAGGAACATGTCCTTTACGGCCCATTGGGTGAATGTGCTTCCTGCCCAGGCACACCAACAACTTGGACAGGAGACGCCGCTTTCTCCTCCACGTTGTCAAACTGCTGCACCTGCACCAATGTCCGCCTCCTCCTCCACCACCATCACCACCATCTCGAGGAGGCGACGTTATTTGTCAGTCGCCAGGGCTACGGGATGAATAACGTCATTCCACTGCTTCATGTCCTGGAACAGATGCTGAAAAATCTGTCTGGGCAGGGGACTGGAGACGTGGCGACTACATCTTGTGGCCACATGAGTCCGGTGGGGACTGAAATGGAGGAGGAGGAGGAGGAGGAGGAGGAGGAGGACATTGGAGCAGAAGCATTGTCTGGTGAAATGAGTGGATTTTCTACCCAGGTGACAAGAGAGGAGGAGCAGGAGCAACTGGAGGAGGTGGATTGAGATGAGGAAGACGAGACAGAAGACCCCCAAGCACCGTGGCAGAATACAGTGGAAATGGAGGCAGGGAGCCACTCCGAGTCACTTGTGCAGATGGCCCGCAGCATGCTTATTTGCCTGGCTAGTGACAGATGAATAGTCATCATCTGGCAGAGGGATGACTTCTGGCTCTCCACCCTATTGGACCCTCGCTACCGGTCAAAAATGGGAGCCTTTTTCCCAGCTATTGAGAGGGAAGACAATCTCAAATACTATAGGGAAATCCTCCGTAATCAGTTGGCCGCTGCCTATGTGCGGCATCGTCCCTCCTCTGACAGGTCTGACCGGGGGGTTCCTCAGCGCTCACGTACTACTGCCACAGCTGCTGGGGGAAGGTGGGGGGGTAGGAGCAGTACCAGCTCCATCAGTAGTAACCTAAGTCTGGAGTCACTGATGAGCAGCTTCCTTCACCCGCCTAGTGAGGAGGGCAGTCGCCAGCAGCAGCAGCAGGACCTGGAGCAGTCCCTGAACCAACAGGTTGTGGCCTACTTGGACAGCACTCTGCCACCTCAGTTAGAAGATCCTCTGGACTACTGGGCAGCCAAACTGGATGTGTGGCCGCAACTTGCCGAGTTTGCAGTGGAGAAGCTGTCCTGCCCGGCCAGTAGTGTGGCATCAGAGCGGGTGTTCAGTGCGGCGGGGGCCATCGTTACCCCCAAGGAGAACCCGCTTGTCCACGGGAAATGTGGAACGACTGACCTTTGTCAAGATGAATCAGGCGTGGATCGGCCAGGATTTCCACACACCAATGACTTAGGCGTCAGTCTGGGTTCAAACTACCTGCCTCAGCCACTATTCTGATGCCGCCACCCACCTGATGCCACACATCTGCTGCCAGTTTCTCCATCTGCCTACCACCATCTTTACCAGGGACTGGTATTGCCACCCACCTCAACACTCTGTTATTGTGCCACTCTATGACCTCATGCTGCTGCTGCTGCTGCTGCTGGTGCCGTGACATCCACACTGTGTCATTGTGCCACTCTTTAACCTCATGCTGTTGCTCCTGCCACTGTCCCCTCAAATCTCTGTCATTGTGCCACTCTGTGGCCTACTCCTTTTTTTGCCACCTCCAGAATTTGTCATTGTGCCACTGTCTGACCTCATGCTGCTGCTGTGGCTGCTGCCATGTCCTCCACACTGTGTCATTGTGCCACTGCCTGACCTCATGCTGCTGCCGCCGTGACCTCCGCTCTCAGTCATTTTGCCACTCTGTGGCTTCCTCCTGTTTTGCCACCTCCAGAATGTCATTGTGCCACTCTCTGACCTCATGCTGCTGCTGTGACTCCTGCCGTGCCCTCCACACTGTGTCATTGTGCCACACTGTGGCCTAATACTGTTTTGCCACCTCCAGAATGTCATTGTGCCACTGCCTGACCTCGTACTGCTGCTGTTGTGACCTCTACACTGTGTGATTGTGCCACTCTGTGGCCTAATACTGTTTTGCCACCTCCAGAATGTCATTGTGCCACTTTCTGACCTCATGCTGCTGCTGTGGCTGCTGCCGTGTCCTCCACACTGTGTCATTGTGCCACTGCCTGACCTCATGCTGCTGCCGCCGTGACCTCCGCTCTCAGTCATTGTGCCATTCTGTGGCTTCCTCCTGTTTTGCCACCTCCAGAATGTCATTGTGCCACTGCCCGACCTCATACTGCTGCTGTTGTGACCTCCACTCTCAGTCATTGTGCCACTCTGTGGCCTAGTCCTGTTTTTGCCACCTCCAGAATGTCATTGTGCCACTGCCTAACCTCATGCTTCTGCCGCCGTGACCTCCGCTCTCAGTCATTGTGCCATTCTGTGGCTTCCTCCTGTTTTGCCACCTCCAGAATGTCATTGTGCCACTGCCTGACCTCATACTGCTGCTGTTGTGACCTCTACACTGTGTGATTGTGCCACTCTGTGGCCTAATACTGTTTTGCCACCTCCAGAATGTCATTGTGCCACTGTCTGACCTCATGCTGCTGCTGTGGCTGCTTCCGTGTCCTCCACACTGTGTCATTGTGCCACTTTCTGACCTCATGCTGCTGCTGTGGCTGCTGCCGTGTCCTCCACACTGTGTCATTGTGCCACTTTCTGACCTCATGCTGCTGCTGTGGCTGCTGCCGTGTCCTCCACACTGTGTCATTGTGCCACTGCCTGACCTCATGCTGCTGCCGCCGTGACCTCAGCTCTCAGTCATTGTGCCATTCTGTGGCTTCCTCCTGTTTTGCCACCTCCAGAATGTCATTGTGCCACTGCCTGACCTCATGCTGCTGCCGCCGGGACCTCCGCTCTCAGTCATTTTGCCATTCTGTGGCTTCCTCCTGTTTTGAGACCTCCAGAATGTCATTGTGCCACTGCCTGACCTCATGCTGCTGTGGCTGCCACCGTCACCTCCACACTCTGTCACTAATGTTGCCACCTGCGCCCTCAGCTTGTTTTTTTCCAGCTTTTGCTGGCATGACTTTATCAGGCTACATTCCCGCTTGAGTTTTTTGGTCTGTTTTGCCATCTTAAGTGCCCAGGGAATTTTATAGTGAAGCGATTCTAAGAGCGGTGGCAGTCATCTACGTGTCATACTAAAACATAACATTGCATGAAGACCAAACCAAGCTCCCTCTGCATATTTAAGCATGGCACAACATTCTACAGCACCCTGCAGGCTCTGTGCAGCCTGGAAATAGCTGCTTTTTAACGCGATTCGTCCCGAAGTAATTCGGATCGAATTTATTTTTGTCGGAAAATTCGGCGAAGTGACCGAATCGAAATTTTGAGAAATTCGCCCATCTCTAGATATAAGATTAATGAATTTGATTGGTCCACCATCGCCTTTTTAAACATAGACAGGCAAATCCATTAACACGCTGTGAACAAGGACACATACAATGTCCGAAAAGCGTAAGCGGGATTGCCATGTGGAATTTTATCCTCTTTATTTTGTACATATGAAATAAAGAAATGACCCTTTTCCTACTAACTACTGGACTCTCAAGAATTTAATTTGGAGTATATACCGATCCAGAAGCCGTGAACATATGTTTCTCTGCAGCAGTGAAAACAAAAATTCATTAGCGGAAACCACGGGAAATCAGTACTGTAACAAGAGGTGGGTTGAGCCCATTATTTTTCTTTTTTGCTGTGGTTAAAAAGCAGTGGTCCACAGTAGTGATGAGCGATTGTGTCAACTATCGTTATCAGATCGATAGTCAATATCGACAATTATCATGCTGATATACAATATTCGATAATCGATTATCGCCGATTACCAATAAAGTCTATGGGAGAATAACAACAGCTTCATTCTTACACCCAAACAGGGGAGGAGAAGCTGGAATTAACATCCACAACAGTAAACTGGATACGTGCTACATCTTAGGCAAGACAATTAGGCAACAAGAGTCACAGAAAAAAAGTCACAGACTATTCACTACCTGCTGCATTCCAGAACAGGGATAGTCAAAGTCCAGTTCAACTAAAATGATGGTTCAAATAATACTGCCTTCTGGCACTTTTTAATTTGTGGGTTATGCAGGTTTAAGGGTCATGCTGTGGTACAGAACAGGCCCTGCACCACAGCATGACCCTTAAACCTGCATGACCCACAAATTAAAAAGTGCCAGAAGGCAGTATTATTTGAACCATCATTTTAGTTGAACTGGACATTGACTATACCTGTCCTGGACCGCAGCATGACCCTTAAACCCGCATGACCCACAGATTAAAAAGTGCCGGAAAAAGGAGTCTTTCAACCACAATTTTAGTTGAATAGGGCTTTGACTATGACTGTCCTGGACCGCAGCATGACCCTTAAATCTACATGACCCACAGATTAAAAAGTGCCCGAAAAAGGAGTCTTTCAACCTCCATTTTAGTTGAACTGGACATTGAATATACCTGTCCTGTACCACAGCATGACCCTCAAACCTGCATGACCCACAGATTAAAAAGTGCCCGAAGAAAGTAATCTTTGAAGCAATATTTTAGTGAGACGGACATTGACTATCCATATACTGTAATGCAGCATGACCCAAAAATCCGAACAGGTGCCCTTATGGACCATCAGCAGCAAATATTGCAATAAGAAATAAACTATATTAAAAAAAAAAAAAAATCCAATACTGCTGTCGCTAGAGCTACTTGCCCTTCTACTGGTGACATTGTGCCTCCATGACATTAGAATGTGAAGCAAACGAAACAGAGTTACAGTGGGTGCGGTGAGAGCCCAAACTGGCGTCTGTCATCTATTAACACGGCAAAAATGCCCTTACGACGCAGCAACGAAAACAGTCATGCTGAAGCAGAGTGCGGAAGCGGAAGTGTGAGCTAAGACCTCCAGCCTTCCTCAGTACACAGTTAAGACCTGGGTAATGCTTGAGAAATTTCTGCGTTTACGAGAGCGCTTGCCCCTTCATATGAGTGCGGACCAATTGAGCTTCACTTGGAAATGCTGGTGGTTGACGCTCCTGTTCCACCCAGGTGCCCTTTTCTTGGCTTTTTCTCATTTTACTCAACGTGCTGGAGGAAGTTGACTCTGTTTTTGGGGTGGCGAATGTGCTCCATACTCCATGTCCTCTGAATAACCTACATCTGTTCAAGTCTTCCTGTACCTCCCTTGTACAATTCAGAGGAATATTTGTATCAGCTATTTTGTCCAGCTAAGTGTATGGATATCCAGCACGCTGCAAAAATAGTCGGCCAATAGAAATATGCAAAATGTATTTAAGCGGCATTAAAATCACAAGACAAAGTTTGAAGCACTCACCAGTCAAAATTAGTGGCAATACTCAATGATAAAAGGCATGAAGGGAGACACTGCGCTAATGCATTTTGGGCTTAGAAAACATGCATGCCCTTACTCATAGCGACAACATGTTTGTAATGAGATGGTTCATTTATATGTATGGATAGGCTGCAAGTGTGGAAAGCATTAGTAATTAACCAATAGCAAAAACTTATAAAAATGCCTACCTTGTGTAGATCCATGTGTACCGCTATCTTGACACGCCGAAGAGCGGAAGTGCCGCTGGTGCTTCCGGACATGCATAGATCAATCTCCGCGCATAGACCGGGCACAGAAGACCTGGCATAATCGCGCATGCGCAGGAGAATGATCGGGCATGCGCGGACGCAGGAAAACAGCGAGAGCAAAAGTGGTCGCTGAAAATATATGCTCCAGCAGATAGTGGACAAAGGATACAAGACAAGGCAAGCAAAACAAAAAAGCATATCAGAGTAGAGTAGCTAGACATGTAAATAATCTACACTAAGTGGCAGCAGATGGTATTGCCCTAGTCCAATATACTAAATTACAAACAAAAATAGTTGAATAATAATCAGATAAAATAATAAACCTCATCAGGGCAAACAAAAAATATGGATTATTAGTTAGTAATAAGTATGATTATGAATACGAAAAATGTTAATAGTGAAACATAATTTCTCTATGTAAATTTAGGCCATTTGGCACCGAAGTATTTAACATTGTTATCCAGTATGCTTCCCTATCTCTCAGGTATCGCTCCAGATCACCTCCTCTAGCGGAGCGGACACACTTTTCTATACCAAAGACTTTAAGTGCACTAAAATCACAATTGTGAATATGTATGAAGTGCCTAGCTAGGTTATATTTATTTCTGAATGAATTTGTATTTATATCATTGATATGTTCTAGAATTCTTGTTTTGAGTTTTCTTATAGTGCTCCCTATATATAACAAGTTGCATGCCTGACATAAGACCCCATATACGATATGGTGGGAGTTACAATTTATATAACTCTGTATTTGAAACACTCTAGTACCATCAGAGTTACTGAATTCCTTACATTGGAGGGCAAATTTACAGGTTCGGCAGGGATTTGTGCCACATTTGTAGAAGCCCTTACAGTTTAGCCAAGTAGAATGTCTACCTACATTATGTACTATGTTGGAAGTAAGGGCGTCCCCCAGAGTCCTGGCTCTGCGGGAGACCACACGGTGACCTTTTGAGAGGATGTTATGTAATATGTCGTCCTCATAGAGAATAGTTAAGTACTTATTTATGATATTTTTGATACGATTGAACTGTCTGCTATCATCTAATATAAGAGTGGGAAAATTGTGAAGAGAAACTGATGTTTTCTTAGGAGATAATAAGTCATGCCTGTTTTTTGCTAAAACCTTATTATAGGCTGACTGTAACAAACTTTTAGGGTATCCTCGAGCGGATAATCTACTTTGTATCTTTTGTGCTTCCACCTGGAATGATTCAATATCTGTACAATTGCGCCTTGCACATAATATCTCCCCCACCGGTATTAACTTTTTTGTAGATTTGCTGTGATAACTTTTAAAATGTAGGATGGTATTTCCAGAGGTAGGTTTCCTATATGTAGTGGAGATACTAGGCTGCTGAGCCTCCTCAATTAATGTCAAATCAAGAAAACATACTGATCGTACATCAGAGTGGAAGGTGCATTTTAAATTACAGATGTTGTTGTTGACATATGTCAAGAAGGAAGGCATGGCAGATATATCTCCCTTCCAAATGATTAGAAGATCATCGATGTATCTGCCATACCATTCCACCTGAAGCAAAAAAGGATTATTGGTGGGGAAAATGTAAAGCTCTTCCCACCAAGACATAGTAAGGTTTGCCAGTGAGGGCGAAAATTTCGCCCCCCATTGACACCCCTTTTAATTGTACAAAAAATTGATTATTAAAAGTAAAATAATTGTGGGAAACCAAAAATGCAATAACCCTCAGTAAATAATCAATTAAATCAAGAGAATAATTACTGTATTTATGTAAATGATACTGGATAGCCTGGTATGCCACATAATGAGGTATGCTAGTGTAGAGGGATTCTACATCTAGAGTGTTCCACTGATATTCTGGATGCCTAATTTTATGCTGGAAAGTTTTGAGTATATCCCTACTATCCTGCAGATAACCAGGTACTCGCTTGACAAGTGGTTGGAGAAGAGAATCCACCCACTTTCCAAGCCTCTCCGAGAAAGAATCAATACCAGAGACTATTGGTTTCATTGGTGGAGTAGTGGAGTTTTTATGAATTTTGGGCAATCCATATAATACTGGAATCTTGGGATTGTCACACTTTATGAAATCCGCTTGATTGCGGTTTAGGGTGCCCAAGGTGACTCCCTCCTCCACCAACTTGTGCAGCTCATTATTAAATTTTTGTGTGGGATTTTTAGCTAATTTGGCATTAATGGACCTATCTGCAAGTACTGAATCCATATAGCTGCAATAATCTTCTTTATTTAACACTACAATAGTGCCGCCTTTGTCAGCCATCTTTATTTCGATGTTTTGCATGGATTCCAATTGTTTTAAAGCAGTTTTATATGAGGGTTTAAGATTAAATGGAGAGCCCTTATTAACAGTGTTATAAAGTTCCCTAAGTTGTTTCTCTATTAAAGACTGAAATCTATCCATTGAAGGTGTCCTAGAATGGACTGGATAAAATTCCGGATTTGAGACTGGAAAGCTTTCAGCCTGGCTGATAGAAGCCTGGCATATAGTGTCCTCCACCTCCAAATCATAAAGGGAGGAAAGAGCCACCTGTTCGTAATAGGAACAATCATGAAAATCATTAGCATCAAGTGTATTGGTATTTGCGGAATATGACTAATCTTGCAGATCGCTGTCCTGCCAGAAGTGCCTTTTTAGAGTTAATAATCTCATAAATTTGTTGATGTCTTCTATAGTTGTAAATAAATCAAAATTACGCTCTAAGGCATAGTTAAGACCTAATGAGAGAACAGCGATCTGATCTTGGGATAGAATGATAGAGGAGAGATTGAGAACGTCCACTGTATTTTCTCGTCCTATTTGTGTTCCAGTAGACGGGTCAGCATTCTTGGATTTTTCCTTTTTTGAATGTTTCCTTCCTCCTCTATGCCGATGTTTTGTGCTTGATTCCGCTTCTTGTTTTTTGGATTTTTGTAATGTCCTGTATGTCCTGCATTTGAACTTGTGGTGGCGACACTTTCTCTGGAGGTGTCCATAGACGTATCAGTATTGGTATCCGATGAATCCGAGTGTCTTGGATCAAAGCTGACTCTCTTGTTCTTGTTTCTCCACATTTTATTATAATAAGGACTTTTAAGAATGGATCTTGCCGTATTCCAATTAGATGTTCGACGACCCCATTCGTATACTTGATTATGGGCGTAGTCATCCATGTCTCGTTGCAATTTCATTTTTTAGACTCCATGATGGATTCTTCCAACTGTGTGATGTTTTCTTGTAGTTTTGCTAATTCTTGGGTATATACTGAGATATCCTGATGTTGCGCAATCTCAGATTCAAGAACTTTAATTGTAGATGAAATGTCCTCCAGTTTTAAGTCTTCATATTTGACTATGATATTCATAAGCTGGATGGAACATGTTGACAAGTGTCCGAGTAGAATGTGGTGGGAATCTTTTTGATTCTTAAGCCTCTTGGAATCATATCCTTTTTGATGTAGTTCTGAATTGTAGTAAGGTCCCACCAGACCCGTATTTCCTGAGTTGAATGTTTTTCCAAATCTTTAAGTTTGCTGAAAAACTCTACATGCCTTTGGCTCAGATTTGGCTACAAGTCCAATACTTTCACTGCTTTTTCTAAGCGTAATTGAATGCTTTCCACACTTGCAGCCTATCCATACATATAAATGAACCATCTCATTACAAACATGCTGTCGCTATGAGTAAGGGCACGTATGTTCTTTAAGCCCGAAACGCGTTAGCGCAGTATCTCCCTCCATGCCTTTGCCATTGAGTATTGCCACTATTTTTGGCTGGTGAGTGCTTTAAACTTTGTCTTGTGATTTTATGCCGCTTAAATAAATTTTGCATATTTCTATTGGCCGACTATTTTTGCAGCGTGCTGGATATCCATACACTTAGCTGGACTGTATACTGCCAATTTTTGGATTGTGCATCCGTGCACTGCTAGCAAATCGCACAAGCTATCTTTTGGGCTGGCTAGCTTCTACTATATGTATATATCAGCTATATTGTACATGCAATTTTTTTAGTAGTTTAATTCTAGACAACACTTTTAAAATAGGATGGAATCCCACCACGTTTTGTTTATGTTTTTTATAATTGTATTAAATGGGTTTTCTCACTACAGAGATTGCTAGCTATGTTAAAGATCTTGCAAAAACAAGTCATTTTGCAATACGTGTCCATTAACAGTGCCCTACCTATTCCTGTTTTTGACAGCACCATGCCCCCAAAAATTCAAAACATCACTGTTGAGCCACTCTTGACAATTGTGAAGAACAAATGTCTGTTAGAAACCACCTTTTTTAGAATAGGACCTGTAGTATAGCTGTATTTCACAGCAACATGCCCCCAAAAATTCAAAACATGACCATTTGGCCACTGTTGACAATTGTGAAGAGCAAATGTATGTTAGAAAGCACATTTTTTATAATAGCTCGTGTAGTATAGTTGAATTTAACAGGAACATGACCCAAAAAATTGTAAAAATCACTTCTCGGCCACTGTTAAAATTTGTGAAGTAGAAATGCCACTTAGAACCCACATTTCTGTTCCAAAGGACCTTGATTATAGCTGTATCTCACAGCACCATGACCCTAAAATCATTGACAGTGCTTAAAATTTTCATGAGAAGTGAGTAAATGGAATTTGTTTTTTTCATGAAACTGTGTACAATTGGTGTCTTTTACAGTCTCCTAACCACAAAAACAGCTAAATGACCTTTTGGACACTTAGAATAAAAATTGCGGTAAGAAATGATCATTTAAAAAAAAATCAAGAGGACCATTTGTTTTGGAAGTGGAATGTGAAGTAGACCGGCAACTAATTGGTACCATCGGCAATTGGGGCCACAACATCATCAGAGATCCACGCCTGATTCATCTTGATGAAAGTCAAACGATCCACATTATCGATGGAAAGCCGGATGCGTTTGTCTGTAATGACTCCTCCAGCTGTTCTGAAGGTCCGCTCAGATATGACGCTGGCTACAGGGCAGGACAACACCTGCCCTGTATGGCATGACGAGCAAGCTCGTGCCATTCATCCGTTTTGGATACCCAGAAGTCGATTGGGTCTGGAACATGTCCAAAAACATCAGTGTTGAGCAGCAGATAGTTGTGGACCATGATCTTAAGCTGGTCTCTGTGTGTCGTATGTTTGCGCTGCATTACAGGCGTTAGTGAGGTGGTAAATAAGGATTGACAGAGGTCATCCATTAGGCTTCTGCCACAATACTTGCTGCTGATGCCGCTACGGCTACTTGGCACTCTACTGCTGTCATATTGCTGACATTGTTCCACCGTGACATTTGAATAATGTGAAGCAGATGCAACAGATGTCTCCAGTTGATCAATGAGCATGGTCTCCAATTCCTGCATTGTACTCTGAATTTGGGTGGGTGGAAGGAAAGTGCTGAGTTTCACTTTATACCGGGGATCGAGGAGGGTGGCCACCTAGTAACTGTTGTTCATTTTGATGGCCTTAATGCCATCAAGTAGGATCATGTTGGAGGAAATGGAGCATCCAAGCACTCATGTGAGAGATGGAGCCTTGATTTCCCAAGCCTCTGGGTCGAGGGGCACTAGCAAACTGATCTTCATCATCTTCCTCCTCCACCTCAAATCCATGCCAACCTCTTTCAAAGGCAGGGACATCGGTAACATCGGTGTCAAGGATTACCTCATCCTCCTCCTCCACTTCCTCCGCCTCAGCTTCAACACAGCCCTGACTTGCCTCAGATGATGCACCCTGAGAGCTGAGGTGCCGCCTTGCACTAGCCCTGGACCCCGAACCACTACCTAATGAAGACCGATAAAATTGTGAAACTGTCGGGCCTTCTGGATTCAACGGAGAGAAAGGCTCCGTGTCCGCATCTGTTTCCGTCTCCTCCCCCGTCGCTGGTGGGACCTGATGTTTCAGTGTGTCCAACAATCGTTCCAGAACTAAGATCACCACGATGATCATGCTGTCAAGGGCATTGTCAACACTGACCATTTTGGTGGCTTCTTCAAAACTGCCAAGGATGGTGCAGAGCTCTTTCACGTGCCTCCACTCTCGGTGGCTCAACACCCCGAGGTCCGCACCGCTGCTTGTCAGGCCATGTGTCACTTCATACTGCGTAATGGCATTGTGATGCTGCCACAATCGCTGGAGCATGTGGAGGGTTGAATTCCAACAATGAGATGGTTGAAAGGGAGGCGAAGCTGACGCTGTAACACAAACAGCCGGGATGGAGCAGGGTTCGAATGGCAGAAGTGTGAACTCAGACCTCGAGCCTTCCTCAGCAGGCAGTCCAGACCCGGGTAGCGTGTTAGAGATTTCTGGACGACGAGGTTCATTACATGTGCCAGGCAAGGGATGTGCTCCAGCCTACCGATCTTAAGGGCGGCCAGGAGATTTCGACCGTTGTTGCACAGAACCTTGCCTGGCACAAGGTTCTTGTCACCCAGCCAGCGCTCAGTCTCGTTGCGAAGAGCTGTCCACAGCTCCTGACCTGTGTGTTGACGGTCTCCAAGACAGATTAATTTCAACACGACCTGGTTTCTCTGGGCACTTGATGTTACCAGTGGACCTTGGGGGAAAGAACCGTGCCCTATCCCTGCGGTTTTGAAGACCATGCGCCAAGCCTGAGAGCCACCGTCACCACCAGAGACATCCACCCAGCTCACCCAGTGAGCTGTCACAGAGATATAGTGGCCTTGGCCGTGCTTACTAGTCCATGTGTCGGTGGTTAGATGGACTTTGCCGGACACAGATGCGATTTTAGATGACATGTGGCTGGCCAGGGCAGGGATGATTTTCTGGAAAAGAAATGCCTGCCTGGCATCTGGTACTGGGTGCCGGCAAGGGCCATGACGTGGCAGAAACCATCTGAGTCCACCAGGCGGAAAGGCAACATTTCCAAGGCCAAAAGCCTGGCAATGCCGACATTCAGGCTTTTGGCTTTGGGATGGTTTGGGTTAAAGTGTTTCTTCTGCTCCCAAACCTGGAAGACAGAAGGCTGGCTGCTAGACTGGCCGCTGTACGGCTTGCAGGTCGCCAAACTGGCGGAAGGAGAAGGGGTAGGATGGGTCTCTGGTGGTGCTGGTGGTACTTGGGTGACGGTGAAGGCTGAAGCGGAGGTTGATCCCTGATCATGATTCTGAGAGACATGGGCAGCTGAGGAACGCTTGGTGGTGGCGGAGGAGGAGGAGGCGGAGACAGAGGGTGTGACAGTGGTTGGAAGCCTGGCATCGGTGTGGCCTTTTTTGGCCAAGTGTTGCCTCCATTTCAACTCATGCATTCGCTGCATGTGACTAGACATGTTGGTGGTGGTTAAACACCTAAGATTCTTGCCTCTACTTATGCGTTTACGGCAAAGGCGGCATATGACATCGCTGGGTGAATCAGAGGCTTGCTCAAAGAAGGCCCAGGCTTGAGAGGTCCTGGACTTTTTGACGGCGATAAGTGAGGAGCGGGGTTTGCGCTGACCGTGGCTGGCGGAATCATATCAGCGGACTTCTGCGACCGCCCTCTCCCTTTTTGAGGCGGGACCCGTACTGACACTACCCCATCGTCTTCCTCCTCGTCCAGTGATGAAGCGCTCGCAAGCAAATTCTGCTGAAAGACCACGTTGGATCCGCAATGTCATCATCATCATCATCAACACAGGTGACTTGGTCGTCCTGACATTCTGCATCCAGGAGCTGCGGGCTACAAGCAAGAGGGACTACAAGGCGTTGCCGACCGCCCGGGATTTTTGCCGATTGACTGGCTTCCTTCTCCTCCTCTGATGGCATCAGTAACTGGGCGTCAGAGCAGACAAAATCATCCTCTTTGGCCTCTTGGTCTTTGGAAATGCCTTCTGACCCCAACCGCATTTTGTCATCAAAGAGGTCTTCAGAAAATGGATTATCCACAGTGGTGGGTACACGAGTTGACATTTGGGCTGCCTTCGCTTCATGTTGGACGGATGCTGATGATGCTGATGACGACATTTGTGGCCGTGACTGCGAGGACGAGGAGGTAAGACTGCTGGATGCAGGTTGCATTAACCACTGAAGAACAGATTGGCGACGCTGTTCGTTACTGAGATTCACAGGACCCTGACCCAGCGATGACAGACCTGACGGTCCTGCAACCAACAATCCACTGGCTTGCGTGTTGTCGCCAGCACTGGAAGGAGCACCTTCTCTCGTACCTCTACCTCCATGTCCTACCCCCCTCTTTGCTCGCTTACCACCTGCATTTCGCTCCATGTTCAGAAAGATAAAATTTTGAGAGCGTATGGAAGAGTTTTGGAAAGTCTCTTATTAAAACACGGCAAATCACAGCTATTCTTAAATCCCTCTAATTTCCTACAGCCAACTAGGATTAGAAACTGAAATGTTTCTTGCGAATACCTGTAAAATGTGGTCTGGTGAAGAACCGTAAGACAAAATCAACAGTGTTCCACCTTCAGTCCCAGGGATTTACAAATGCCCAGTAGGACTAGGACTTGATAGTTTTCAACAAAATATCATACAAGTGTGCTATCTGCGCCAACCTGAGATTCAACAAGCCCAATAAAACTATTCAGAAGTTACACGGATGAGAAATTGTGTTTTTTGCAGCAATGACAAACAAGAACAGTTGCTAGAAAATTTTTCTATCAGAATTGTCGTACAACGTGGCTATTTGAAAAAACTAGGGCCGCACCAAGTGCAATACAGCTATTTAAAAACTATTCGGATAATAAAAGGTATTTTTTGCACCTATCAAATACACCGGCAGTGACTACAAAATTGCTGTATTCAAATTTAAGTGCAAGGTGCCTCTATGAACAAAGCTGGACTGCGCCAAAGTGAAAAAAACACCTATCTGAAATGTATACGGATAATAAAAGGTATTTTTTGCACCTATCAAATACACCGGCGGTGACTACAAAATTGCTGTATTCAAATTTAAGTGCAAGGTGCCTCAATGAACAAAGCTGGACTGCGCCAAAGTGAAAAAAACACCTATCTGAAATGTATACGGATAATATAAGGTATTTTTTGCACCTATCAAATACACCGGCGGTGACTACAAAATTGCTGTATTCAAATTTAAGTGCAAGGTGCCTCAATGAACAAAGCTGGACTGCGCCAAAGTGAAAAAAACACCTATCTGAAATGTATACGGATAATATAAGGTATTTTTTGCACCTATCAATACAACGGTGGTGACTACAAAATTTCTGTATTCAAATTTAAGTGCAAGGTGCCTCAATGAACAAAGCTGGACTGCGCCAAAGTGAAAAAAACACCTATCTGAAATGTATACGGATAATAAAAGTTGAGTTTTGCACCTATCAAATACACCTGCAGTTACTAGAAAAGATCTGTATCCTAATATAAGTTCAGGCTGCACAACATACAAGTAATATTTCACCAGCAAACTGTTAATAAAACCCATTCCGATGCAGGGTCTAAACAACGTCTGGGCTGCACAATATCCACTCTCCTTTAAAGAGCCTGTCTGTCTGTTTGTGTTCGCCCACAGCCCCGCCCCCCACCCTCCCTCCCTCGACTGTACAGCGCTAGATGCTCCTTTTAAAATTCTCAGCCTAAGTTACTAAAATCTGCAAATCTCTAATCTACCTAATTTCTAATGTTCACAGCTAAAAGCATAGCTGTCTGCGTGAACAAATAGAACAGTTTCGCTGAGCTTTTTTGACAGAGACCGAGCACAAGTCCTTCTCTTATGAGACACACTAACACACTGAGGCTGAACAGGAAGGGCTGTTCTATGTAAAACCAGGTCATGTGATTTTTCCAGCCAATCGCAACCATACACATCCCAGTCATGACGTCGCACACCCAGCTCACCCTGCTCTATTCTGTAAGCTGATTTGCTGGCCGCCAAAATGACAGGAAGCGCTGAAAATGGCGCGATATTAATAGATTATGCGCAGATTTTCACCTAAATTATCGCGTGATCGAAAAAATCTGATCACCATAAAAACCGTGCCGATTTCAACTTTGTCGATAATAATGGCTCAACACTAGTCATAGACAGAAAATGAGCTGAACTGGAAATGCAGTTGCATAGATAAAACGAGGTCACGTAATTTTTGCAGCCAATGAGATCCATACATCACAAAGTGGTGACGTTGTACATCCTCCTCACAGCCCTCTATCCTCGGAGGTGATTGGCTGGCCACCAAAATGACAGAAAACGTGAAAATGGCGATAGTAATAGATTATCTGTAAGATTGTCACCTATCGTGTGATCGGATATTTCCGATAAGCCTAAAAACCATGCCGATTTCAACTTTTGGCGATAATATCGCTCATCCCTAGTCCACAGCAATGAAGAATCATTGTCCAGAGGATAAGGACCCCAGTTGATGTTTTGCACCAGGGCAGAATCTACAGAATCTTCCCAGAGGCTATAAGTAGAATATTCTTTGGCTGGTAGTGTTCAACATGTGTAGATAAATGAAGAAATTTTAGCCAGGTTCAATCACTTTCACAGCAACTAAAGTAAGATATCTTATCAAAAACAGAAGCCCTTCAGCCCTCCGCCAAGGTGATTTAGAAACAAACATAACTTACATCCTCAGGGATTGGCATCCATATAAATATCTCTCTTTAACCACGAAAAATCATCTATTTGATATAATTAAAACCTATTTAATAAGAGCTGCAAAATGAATATGCCTTTTCGTTTCTACTATTCTTAGATACTTCTGATGAGCAGGAGTGATGTGAACATGCAGAAAAGTGTCCTAAAGTCTAAGGAGACTGACATCTTACCAGTGAGATATATTTTCTAAAACACTTCTGAACTCTTGATCTATTTGGGTATCCCCTAAGATTTTCTTTTAGTGAAGCCTCTTTGTAGACTTTCATAAAAGTTAATTTCAAAATGGAGAACTCTAGTACTGCCCAATTTTCTGAGAAAACTTTTGGGTTGCAAGGCAATATAGTTGTCTAAAGCAAAGTGTGAAAACAGAATACTACAGCTGTTCTTTAATATATGGTTTTTAATATGTACAGATCTGACATGTTTTCTTCGAGGCACGACTGTCATTATTTTGGCTTACATTGTTTGTTGGTCCATATGATCTTCTGATCTGGAATCACCATAAAATTTACTGGTGTAATTACAATACTGCTAACAGGGGGTTCACTTGATTTCAATATAAATGCATAACGCCCCTCTTGACCTAGCTGCCTCCAATATGGCAATTACTAGATGGACACACAATGACTCCAGGGTAGAAGTCCCCACCTTGTTACTAGCCTTCACCAACAACAGGAAATTCTTGCCCTCCAGCAGGTATCTCGAAATGTCCTTACAGTTGTACTATGATGCATAGATCACACATATAAGGAGTCTTAGTATGGGATTATTCAAAAATATCAATTGCTTTAAGTTTAAAGATCCAGAGGCAGATCTTTTTCACTATCTGTGGGGGTGCCCTATCATTCTCAAATTTTTGGAGTGAGTCGCTACTTTTACTGTTGATAATCTGATGAACTATGTGCTGTTTTATCCCTGCTGGGCAATATTCGACTACATTGACCTTAATGAAACTCCCTGTATACCGGGAAGCAGGAAGTTACTTCATTTGAAATCGCAGGCGGGACTCAAATCTATACTGCACACCTGGACTCAAAAGTCTCCCCCTCCATTTAAGCTATTTTTTAGAGAAATGATCATACATTTTGAAGATGGATTGGGTGGAGGTGTCCCTGAAAGAGGAAGCCCTTACCGAAAACTTTCTTGAAACCTGGGAAAGCTTCATTACTCTTCTACCTTTGAGGGTGCAACAGGCTATCACGGAGTGCTTTGGGTTGACATCATGGTACCAGAGGCTTGTGCTGATGGGTGAAGAGCCCATTTATATTAGCTCTGTAACATCTATGGTCTGGTGTCCCGGGGTGCCAACAGCGCCATCTGCCCTCTGAATACTGGGTGCAGGGTCAATGAGTGACTAATTTGTTTGGTTTTACAAGTTAAGGTTATTATATAAGAGGAAATCACAGGCTGCCCCAGTGTTCCTAAGAGCACTACAAAACGCTACAAATGAAAACAATCAGAATAATTGCTTATTGGAAAGTGGGAAAGAGTCTGGTCGCTTCCCATTTCATACAGGTATCCCACTTTGTATTTGGAAAATCTCACTCCCTCTTTATTCTTGAACTGTCAAAGTGGAGCCGAGTTTAGCTTATTAATGCAATACCTGTTGACTCACGTAATCTTGATTGGAGGAAAAGTTAAAAGAAAATGGGGTGTCTGGCACCAACGTTATTGTACAGTATTGCTATGTACTATGTTCATCTGCTATTGTGACCTATGTACATGTTACATTTTTAAGTTTTGGAATCACTGTACACTTCTATTTTTCTGGTGGCTAATAAAACATTTTGAATAAAGGTCTTCTATGAGTTCATACAGCTTTTCCTCAAACAGTGCTACTGAATATTTGGGAATACTGAAATAAGACATCTAATTGAAAGAGGTGTTGAAGTCATGCTTCCTTGCTTAACATCCTTCAATGATTTGACAATATCTTTTGTGAATTTTACAGAGGGATTCTTAGGCTTTGTCTACTCAGTACAGGTTTTCAGTTGGATTTCTGGCAGATTCAGTATTTCGAATCCACCGAAATTTCAACTGTAACCTGTACCTCATAGACAGCAATAAAAAAATCTTGCCAACATAGTTGACAGCACAGATTTTTTCTGGTCAGTTTTGAAATCTTCCAGATTCTAGCAGATTTTAAAACATACTCTAGCTTCTGATGGATAGGCACTGGATTCCCATACATTCAATGTACAGGGCCAAAGGCAAATCCGAAAAAAAGCTGTGGTTTTTAGTGCACACCAGCACTAAATTGGACCAGTGATGCCAAAATGCATTTTAACATTGCTGTGTAGACATAACCTTAGGTATACATTCTCTAAAGTAGAAAACTTCAATTCCATGTGAAAGAGCTTGAATCTCTGTATGCCAAATAGCTTTTTTTGCCAATGCTTGATTTTCTTAGGTTCTATGGTTAGAGGACAAATAATAATAATAATAATAATAATAATAATAATAATAATAATAATAATAATAATATTGATCTTGAAGAATTTACTTACAGTAAAGCAATGAGACACTTGTCTAAACTATATAATTAACAATAGGAAAAACAAAATACCTTACAGTCAAGTGCATGGGAGAATAAATTAATAAAAGGTTCAAATATTATTAACCTAATCCACACAGCGAATATATGGAAAAACCATTACAGAGGAAAAAACAGATAACTGCCATAAACAAGAGGGATAAACGGGACTATGCATATGGAAGTAGCAGAGTGTAACTTGACAGCGTCAACAAAACTAAAGTCCTTGAAAAGCATTGAAAAGGATACAAGAATATCATGTTGCATTAAATGTCAATTTAAGCTTTGCTAAATCTGTATGCCAGATACCCACAAATACATAGATTTACCCTTTAATGTCTATTTACATATTTACTTATATAATAACATAGCATTGAGTAAGTTTGCTTGCTGACCTGTCGCTGGCTGCCCAGATTAGAGACAGCTCTGGTCCTGGCTTTTTTGATGTCATGTTGATAACATTTAAAGGGAACCTGTCACATAGATTATGGCCCCCTTGCTGAGGACAGCACAAGCTAGTGTCAGACCTGCTGTTTGCAGCACTGTGTCCCTTATTCTGTAAGATGCAGTAGTTTTAGAAAATTACCCCTCAAATCTTATTCATGAGTAGGTGTTAGCCCCGCCCACCAAAGGCTAGCCCCGCACACTGTCAGTTATTCAGATGTTTCTACCTATTCAAAGTAATAGGTTTATCAGTAGAGGTGGACGGGGCTAGCCTCAGATGGGCGGGGTTTGAAAAAAACTGACTCTTTGAATGACTCTTCTGGCTGAAAACTGCAGATTTGAGCATTAAATACACTAAAACTACAGCATCTTACAGAATAAGGGACACAGCGCTGGAAACAGCAGCTCTGACACTACCTTGTTCTGTCCTTAGCAAGGGAGGCTTAAGGGGGGTTCTCTTTAAGTGAGTTGAGGAACTGAGCAAACTACTCATTTTCTCAATTGATCCCTCCAGAGCGCCCAGCAGTTGTCATGGAAGTCAGTTGCCTAATGAAGGCCTCCATGGTTTCCAGGTTCCTCCTCCTATTATATCCTACTACAGGTAGGATGCAATAGGAAAGCCATATTTGTACACCCTTCTGCAATAGCCATAGTCATACTAAATAGTAGTCATACTAAAGAACAGTGTATAAGCATATGCACCCCTCAGTGGTCATGTGTCCGAAGGGGACTTAAAGGAACAAATAAAAAAAGTTTTAAAAATTAAAAATATTAAAATATCAGAGCACACCTCAGGTCCATAGGTTAAAAAACAAAAACACTATTGATCACAGGAAATGGTGCTGTGGTGAGAAATGTAAAAATAGAGCAAAAGTACCAAAACATAACAAAAACCAAACACATTTTGTGCCAACAGAATTGTAGCGACTTGCAGAATACAGAATAGTGAACTTCATAAAAACAAAACCCCTGTAAAAATGGTACAGATGCTTTTTTTCAACGTTTAATCCTACAAAAATTTTGGATGGAGGGGTTTCCAGTACATTATTTGGTATGACACTAGTACTCATAAAAATACAACTTGTTCTGCAAAAAGTAAAATCTCATCATAGGTCTATGTAGATTAAAGAAAAAAAAAAAGCTATGACTTTTGGAAGACATGAGAAAAAATACAAATGTGACACAAAAAGAAATAAATTGCTGCGGCGTTAAAGATGGCAGAAAGTAAATCTGGATGCCATGCATAAGAACTCAAATAAGCCTAATGGGGGTAATATAGCAATTTCAAAACATGTGAAATGTTTGAAGGGTACACATTAAGAACTGTAGATGAGATACATGCAACGGTTTATATGTGTCCTGTTAGGGTATGTTCACATGGCGTAGTTGCTGGGCGTAATTTGACATGTAATTGCACTTCAATATGCCCGAATTATGAACACCCGCCATTTTCCCTGGCGTATAATATATGCAGAAAAAAACATTAGCATGTCACTTCTTCCCAACGTTTAAGCTCCAAGGAGAGTGAAAGTGAATGGGAGCCAACTGTCAGTGTTTTAGAAGTAACTGCTGGCCAGCGTGTATTTCTAAAACATCAAGCTGATTCTGGCATGCACAGTACATGCAGCAATACAACATGTGAACATACACTTAGACACAACCACAGGTCCTACCATCGCTAGGTTATTAAAAAAAACACAGTAGGAGTTGGCCCTTGGGGATGCTATATAGTTTCAGGTTTTATAAAAAATACCACCTTTACAATCAATTTTAATGGCACATTCATTTACCTTGTTGTGTTGCTGTAAGAGATATCAAGAAAAATTATCAATATAACATGTCATCATGAAGAAAAAAGAAGCTAAAAATGCAAGGTTATAGATATTCCTTATGTAGCTCACTAATAGGACTAAAAGGCATGCAGTATTCTTGAGACTAGGCAAAAGTTACAGACTAGAATAAATCTGCACAGGCACACTATAACTCATTATCAAGACTAAAATTACTGCATGCCTGAGGGACATCATTTTTCTGAGACAGGTCACTCCATTACAAACCTTGAAATCATGGTCCTGAAAGGACATTGCAAATGTATCCAGGAAAGAAAGAGATTTACAATGATCAAATTATATGATTTGTAAAATGTATTTTTAACAATGTTTTTACATTATTACTGATTTTGGAATTTGTAAGCATTTTCAATATTTTTTTTTCTTTCCCCGAACAATTAGTCATTAGAATGACATCTGTTATCTCCTATTTAGGCATGAATTTTAAGTCCACAAACTGCAACAAATAAAATTACATTGCAGGTGAATTCAGGTTTTAGAAAACACCATTTAAATGTATTCGAAAAAGTCATCATTATTATTTTTTTTAATTTACAGCATGCCCATGTATTATGGATTAGTTGCAGATTTGACCCTTTGGACTGCTGTGAACTACTTTACATTTGCTTGAAAAGAGCAGCTACTTCATCTCATTACAGAGCTATCCAGGATAAGAAAAACATGGATGCACTCTTCCAGAAAGAGCACTATATCAGCCCATGAGTTTATTTGCGATAGTGCAGTTCAGGTCTTTTGAAGTGAATGGGGCAAATTAGCAATACCAGCAGCAAACCCATAGCCAGGTGAGGCACTTCTCCTAATAGAAAGCACACCATGTTCTTCCAAGCCTGGACAACCTTTTAAACCCTTAAGGTGCTTTCAAACAGCTCAGTTTTGTTGCAGTTTTAACTGTGCTAAAATTAAACAGCTTTATTACCACAAGCTTTTTTCACTTATCTGAACTGTTTGGAAAGTGATTAATCAATTAGTGTGTTTGTAATCCACAAGGCTTCAAACACAGTCATTGATTGCTTACTTGAAACACCTTTCTGAACAATTCAGACAACTGAAAGAAGCTTGCTTGTAATAAAGGCAGTTTAATTGGAGTGCAGTCAAAACTGCCCCAAAACTGCTCTGTGTGAAAGCACCCTTACTGCCATAGCCAGTTTTGGCCTCTCTGACAGAGCCCCATTTTTTAAATCTGACACGTGACACTTTAGGTAAGGATAACTTTCTGGCACTTTTACCTCTCCATGTGATTCAGATATTTTTTTTTTCTCATGACATATTATGCTTTAAGCTAGTAGGAAATTTTGGGCCATAAAATCCTATCAAAATATTGTGAAAATTTTGAAAAATATCTGCGTGTGTGACAGATAGTTATTCCACTCAAAATAGTTTATAACTAGCATCTTTCTATCATATGTCTACTGTAGGTTGGCATCATTTTTAAATGTATTTTTCTTACAACATTAGGAGGCTTAGAAATTTAGTAGCAAATTTTCACATTTTCAAGAAAATTTGCAACAGAGATTTTTTTTAGGGACCAGTACAGTTCTGACCTGGCTTTGAAGGGCCTGTACGTTAAATTCCCCCATAAATGACTCCATCTAAGAAATTACACCCCTTACGGTATTAAAAAAAAAAAAAAAAAAAAAACAAATAGGTAGTTTTTTAACCCAGTAGGTATTTCACACAAATTAAAGCAAAGTGGAAGTGAAATTTAAAATTTCACTTTTTTTTTTGCAGATTTTCAATTCTTATCCATTATTCACTGGAACATTGTAGATGGGATCAGATAAATGCAATTCAACATTGATTCCTCAGATTGTGCCATTTTCAGACATATGCCATATGTGGCCCTATTGCGCTATTTGGCTCAACCACAAGCCTCAGAATAGGAGGAGCACCTACTGGACTTTAGGGTCTCATTTTCAATACGATTTTATTTAGACACCATTCCAAGTTTGTGGACACCCTAAGGTGATAAAACTTAATAAACAGCCCTAAAAAGACCCCTTTTTGGAAACTACATGATTTCAGGAATATATCCAGTGGTGCACTGAGTACATCAATCCTGCAGATGTTAAACAATTGTTTTTAGCGTTAGGTGGTGAAATGAAAAAAATAATAATAAATTTTTAGAAAACAATCAGCAAGTTTAGCTCCAAATGTTTTACTTTTACAAGCAATCTGGGAAAAATTGCAACACAAATTTTGTTATACAATTTATTCAAAGTTTGGCAATACCCTATATATGGGTTTAAACTGCCATTTGGGTGCATGGCAGGGCGTACTGGGAGGGAGTGCTATTTGGCTTTTGGAACACAGAATTTGGTGGGTGACATGTCGCATTTGTAAAGCCCCCAAAGTATCGGAAGAGGTGAAACTTTCCAGAAGTCACCCCATTTTGGACTACACACCCCTCATGGATGTCATCTAGGGGTGTATTGTGTATTATGGGTGCACAGGTGTTCCATAGTTTTTTAGCATTAGGTCATGAAAATGGGGGAGGGGGAGGACACAGTTCCGCCATTGTTTTTTGGGCTTCAGCTTTACAGCGTTCAAAGTGCAGTGTAAATGACAGGATAACTTAACTATGCAGGTCCATACATTTACAATGATATACATTTTATATAGTTTACTGTGTTGTATTACTTTGACACAACAGAAATGTGTTTATAAAAAAAATTGCGTTTTTATGTCTTCATAGTCTGCTAGCCATAATGTTTTGTATTTTTTTGTATACAGAGTTGAATGTGAGCTTGTTTATTTGCTGGATGAGTTGACATTTTTATTGGTACTATAATGGGATGCATTTGATGCTTTGATCGCTTTTTATTAAGGTTTTTGTGTGGCGTTTTGAACAAAATACAGCAATCATGGTAGTTTTCTTTTCTTTTTTTTTATAGTGGTCACTGGGTGGTTAAAATGTCATTCTATCTTTACTCAGCAAGTTGAAAAAATTACAGTGTTACCCAATTTTCATATTTTTTTGTTTTACTGCTTTTACACAATAAAACCTCTTTAATTTATAAAGGAAAACCAGTTTTTGAATTGACAAGGTCTGAAAGCCATAACTTTTTGATTTTTCTGTATACAGAGCTGTGTAGGGGCTTGTTTTTTTTGCGGGATGAGATGATGTTTTTATTGGTATCATTTTGTTGTTTACCTGAGTTTTTAATTGCTTTTAAATAATTTTTTGTAAGGCAGGGTGAAGAAAATACTACAATCTTAGTAGTGTTTTTTATTTTTTTTTTAACAGGGCTCACTGTGCAGTATATGTGACAAGTTAGTTTTACTCTGTGGGTTGACATGGTTGTTAGTATTATTATTATTATTATTTATTTTTTAGCGCCATTGATTACAGGGCGCTGTACATTCAAGAGGGTTACAAACATAACATAAGTCAAACAAGTTCAATGCTGACAGTACATGACAATCAACTGGTACAGAGGGAAAGAGAACCCTTCCCGCGAAAGCTTACAATCTACAGGGATACTGCGATACCCAATTTAAACATTTTTTTTTTTATGTTGAAGTGCTTTAAAGAGCATAGTGTTTTTATTGTTTATTATGGAAAACAATATTTATGCATCACTATCTTCTGATAGCCATAACTTTTTTATTTTTCAGTATATGGGGTTGTTTAAGGGATTTTTTGTGAGGTGAACTGACGTTTTCATTGGTACCAGTTTGGTGTTTCTTGATCGCTTTTTATTCCATTTTATGTGCTGCGGGATGAACAAAATCATAATTCTGTGATTTTTTTTTATATATGCCGTTCACTGTGGGGGTTAATTAACAGGGGACAGTTTTTTAAAAGTATTACAAAACACGGTGTACCAAATAGGTACTTTTTTTTTCTTACTTTTGCACACTTTTTTTTTTTTTACTTTTCCTATTAGGGGACTTGTATCAATGATCCTCAGATCACTGATACAATAGAGATCTGTTCATAGCAGAATTCAGTGATGGTTCTAGGGGCACTGCCACTCAATGCCATAAAGGCCACAGGCCAGTGTCCGGCATGGTGACGTCCCAGACAGCCCGGAAGCTATTGAAAAGCTTCCGGGCTGGCAGGTAAGCAGACACCTGCGGCGATGGTGCTGCAGCTGCTCCAAGGGGAGACAGAAGGGCTCCCCCCTTTCTGTCTTTCCCTTAAACCAGGTTTCCGATAGTCGTGGGCTGGGGGTTTAATCATGGGTGATGCGCATGGGGCCCAGCTGTTGTTACAATGGCCCATGTCGCGATTTTGTGTGCCCAGCTACAGTCGACTCTCCACTTCCATGGCTGCACAATTAAGGCAACATGTATGAAGGTGGGTACTTCGAAGGAAAGCCCAGTCTCGTTTTAAAGGTAAATGCACCTAATGTATGAAAGGGTTTTTGTGCTTTAAATTGTAAAAAGTTAACGTGCCTCCCCATTTTTGGGGTAATTATTTTTGCGTCCAACAGTATAAAGGCTTGATAGGTGGAAATAATAAAAAAGAAATTAAAATAGCATGTCGTGAATAGATACTATGGTATGACCCCTGCTTGAAGGAACAGGCCCTAAACCCTGTGCTGGGTGCTCTTGCCATATGTGGAATAAAGGGTGGCGGAAAAAAAATAATTAAAAATTTTTTTTTTTAAAAAATTAAACAACATAATCAGTGGTTATTTAATGTAATGAAACTTTATTTAAAGATTCTATAAATTTTTTAAATTATTTTTATAGGAGAATTTCTATATTTTGGGGATATATATTTTTATATTAATTTTATAGACAAATTTTTCTTAAATTTAAAGTAATTTTTTTTTAAAAGTTTGAATTTTTATAAAAAATTATTTTTTTTAAATTTGTACGGGTGTAAGTTGACAAATTTTGGACATTTTTGCCCCATACAGAAAATCTAGCTTCATTTGACCCCTCGGTCAGGCAGTCACTTGAATGTTCTGCCTCCCGGAGAGTGGCCCCTATTTTTGCCAAACCCACATTTATACGGTTAATATTATGAGTGTAGTGTGACGCCCCCATATCGCCCCAGAACACCCCTTCATGTTCTGCACACTCAAAAGTGTCGAGTCTTACGAAGGTACGAACAAAGCCCCTAAAAGATACATTTCTGCCTCTACGAGAGTGCTTGCCCCTCGTAGGTGGGACCCCAAATTGAGTTTCACTTGGAAAAGCTGTTGGTTGACGTTCCTGTTCCACCCAGGTGCCTTTTTTCTTGGATTTTTTTTTCTCATTTTACTCACCGTGCTGGAGGAAATTGTCTCTGTTTTGGGGTGGCGAATGTGCTCCCTACTCCATGTCCTCAAATAATGCATCTGTTCAGTCTTCCTGTACCTCCTTGTACAATTCAGAGGACTATTTGAATCAGTATTTTGTACATGCAATTTTTTTAGTAGTTTAATTCTAGTAACCATTTTTAAAAAAGGGGAATCCCACCCCGTTTTGATTCCCTTTTTTTTTAAAAGTATTTAAAAGGGTTTTTTCA
This sequence comes from Phyllomedusa bahiana, assembly GCA_025379985.1. NCBI lineage: Eukaryota > Metazoa > Chordata > Amphibia > Anura > Hylidae > Phyllomedusa > Phyllomedusa bahiana. The sequence goes on along the minus strand of JAODAL010024023.1, from coordinate 4,909 downwards.
TAAGGGTTGCTAGATGTTAAAGGGTCTTGCAAAACAAGTATTTCGCAATATGTGTCCCCTTACAGGTCCTATCTATTCCTGTTTTTGACAGCACCATGCCCCTAAAAAATCAAAAATGCCCTTCAGCCCCTGTTGCTATTGTGAAGAACAAATGTCTATTTTAAAAAACCCCATTTTTTTACAATAGGACCTTTATAAGCTGATTTCACACGCTGACCCAAAAATTATAAAAATGACTTCTCAGCCCCTGTTAAAAAATTTTGAGGGAGAAATGCCATTAGAAGCCCCAAATTTCTTTTCAAAAAGGGCCTTGTTTAGTTATCTCACAGCACCCTGACCCCCAAAAAAAAATGACAGTTTTGAACAATTTTAAAAAATGGAGTAAATGGAATACGTTTTTTTCATGAAACCGTGTACAATTGGTGTCTTTTCAGTCTCCTCACCCAAAACAGCAAATGCCTTTTTGGGAACTGAGAAAAAAAATTGCGTAAGAAATGTAATTTTTAAAAAATTTTTTTCAAAAGGCCATTTCTGTTTGAAGAGGAAGTGAAATGAGGCAAATAAACTGTGACCTTGGCAAATTTGGGGGCCCCAACATCACAGGATGCCGCCTGATTCATCTTGAGAAAGCAAACGACCTAATTATCAGTGGAAGCCCGGGTCCCCTTTTTTGTAAAGGGCTCCCCCAGCTGTGTGAAGGTTTCCCCTCATATATGACGCTGGCTGCTGGGCAGGACGACACCTCTATGGTTTGGCAACCGTGCTCGGGCCATTCATCCATTTTGGATACCCAGAAGTCGATTGGGTCTGGAACATATCCAAAAACATCGGTGTTGAGATGCAGATAGTCGTACACCATGATCTTAAGCCGGTCTCTGTGTGTTGGATGTATGCCCTGCATTACATGCGTTGGTGAGGTGGTAAATAAGGATGGCCAGAGGTCACCCATTAGGCTTCTGCCACAATGCCTGCTGCTGCCGCTACTTGGCACTCTACTGCTGTCACGTTGCTGACGTTGTTCCAGCGTGACATTTGAAGAACGTGAAGCAGACGCAACAGATGTCTTCAGTTGATCAAACATTACGGTCTCCAATTCCTGAATTTTACTCTCTATTTGGGTGGGTGGAAGGAAAGTGCTGAGCTTCGCTTTCTACCGGGGATTGAGGAGGGTGGCCACCTAGTAACTGTTGTTCATTTTGATGGCCTTAATGCGAGGATCATGTTGGAGGAAATGGAGCATCCAAGCACTCATGTGAGAGATGGAGCCTTGATTTCCAAAGCCTCTGGGTCGAGGGGCACTAGCAAACTAATCTTCCTCCTCCACCTCAAACCCGTGCCAACCTCTTTCCAAGGCAGGGACATCGGTAATGTTGGTGTCCAGGAATACCTCCTCCTCCTCCTCTGCTTCCTCCGCCCTGACTTGCCTCAGATGCTGTACCCTGAGAGCTGAGGCACCGCCTTGCACCAGTCCTGAACCCCGAACCACTGCCTAAGGAAGACCGATAAAGTTGTGAAACTGTCGGGCCTTCTGGATTCGACGTAGAGAAAGGCTCTGTGTCCGCATCTGTGTCCATCTCCTCCTCTGCCGCTGGTGGGACCTGCTGTATCAGAGTGTCCAACGATTGTTCCAGAACTAAGATCACCACAATGCTCATGCTGACAAGGGCATTGTCTGCACTGACCATATTGGTGGCTTCTTCAAAACTGGCAAGGATGGTACAGAGCTCTTTCACCTGCTCCACTCTCGGTGGCTCAACACCCAAGGTCCGCCACGCTGCTTGTCAGGCCATGTGTCACTTCGTACTGCGTAATGGCATTGCGCTGCTGCACAATCGCTGGAGCACGTGGAGGGGGGATTTCCAGCGTGTTGCCCCCGCAACAATGAGCGGTTTGACGGGGGGGGCCCAAAAGTGGCCTGTAAGGCAGCCAGCCGGGACGCAGCAGGGTGTGAAAGGGGGGAAAGTGTGAGTAGGAGATTTCAACCGTTATCCACACCCCACCTTGCCGGCTAAGGTTCTTGTCACCCAGTGCGCTCGGCTCGTTACGAAAAACGTCCACAGCTCCTAATGTGTGTTGATGGTTCGAGAAGTTAAATTTCAACGGTGGTTTCTCTGGGCTGTGCTGCTACCAGTGGCCCTTTGGGGGGAAAAGAACCCTGCACACCCCGAGGTTTTGAAGCGCGTGCGCCGAGCCGGGAAACCCCCCAAAATCACCCCAGGACATCCCCCAGCTCACCCAGCGGCGTCAAGAGAATTTTTTAGGGGGCCCTTGGCCCGTGTTTTACTAGTCATGAATCGGTGGTCGATGGACTTTGTCAGACAAGATGCAGCAACGCCCTTGGTTTTAGAGGGAAACGTTGTGGCCAGGGGCGGGGCGGCTTTTCTAAAAAAGAAATGCCTCTTGGTATCGGGGGTTTTGGGGGGAGGCAAGGGCCTGCATGGGAAAACCTTGTGCCCCACCAGACGGAAAGGCAACATTTCCAAAGGCCAAAAGCCTGGAAAATGCCAATTCAGGCTTTTGGCTTCGGGATGGTTTGGGAAAAAGTGTTTTTCCCCCCAAACCTGGTAGACGAAGGCTGGCTGCTAGACGGGCCCCGCTGTAGGGTTTGGCAGTTCAAACTGGTGGAAGGAGAAGGGGTAGGCTGTGTTCTGGTGGGGGGGTGGTTTTTTTGGGCGACGGTGGAGGTAAAGCGGAGGTGATCCTGTTTATGATTGAGAGACATGGGAGCTAAAAAACGCTTGGTGGTGGGGAGGGGGGGTTTGGGGGACAAGGGTGTGCAGTGGTTGGAAGCCCGGATTGGTGGGGCCCCTTTTTTTCCCTTTTAATATGCATTCGCTCCCATGTGACTAGACTTTTTGGTGGTGGTTAAACACCTAGATTTTCCCCCTCTACGATGCATTTACGGCAAAGGGACATATGAATCGTGGGTGAATCGAGGCTTGATCGAAAAATGCCCAGGTTTTGAGGGTCTTGGACTTTTTCGCGGGATAGGGAGGGCAGTGTTTCCGCTGATCATGGTGGCGGAATAATCCGTGGACTTGTGCGAACCCTCTCCCTTTTTGAGGCGGGCCCCTACTGACAATACCCCATGCCTTCCTCCTCGTCATGATGAAACGCTTTTCAAGCAATTTTTGCGGGAAAAAAGGGCCAGTTGGATCTGCAATGTCGTCGTTCATCTTTTATCAAACAGGTGACTTCCTGTCCCGACATTCTGATTGGAGCTGCGGGTAAAGCCCAGGCACTGTAAGGCGTTGCCAGCCGCCCGGGATTATTGCCGATTGACCGGCTTCCTTCTCCTGCTGTAATGGCATCAGCAATTGGGCGTCAGAGCCAAAATCATCCTCTTTGGCCTCTTGATCTTTTGAAATGCCTTCTGACCCCAACCGCATTTTGTGATCAAAGAGGTCTTCAGAAAATGGATTATCCACAGTGATGGGTACATGAGTTGACATTTGGGCTGCCTTCGCTTCATGTTGGACGGATACTGACGACGATGATGATGACGACATTTGTGGCCGTGACTGGGAGGACGAGGAGGTAAGACTGCTGGATGCAGGTTGCATTAACCACTGAAGAACAGATTGGCACCGCTGTTCTTTACTGAGATTCACAGGGCACCGACCCAGCGATGAAAGGCCTGACGGTCCTGCAACCGACGATCCGCTGGCTTGCGTGTTGTTGCCAGCACTGGAAGGAGCACCTTCTCTCGTACCTCTACCTCCATATCCTCCACCCCTCTATGCTCGCTTACCACCTGCAGTCCAGTGTTTTTGACAGTCTCTTATTGAAAGACGGCAAATCACACCTATTCTTAAATCCCTCTAATTTCTAACAGCCAACTAGGATTAGACACAGAATTGTTTCTATCAAATATCTGTGAAATGCGGTCTGGTGGAAGAACCGTAACACAAAATCAGTGTTCTTCCTTCAGTCCCTGAGATTTACAACTGCCCTGTAGGACTAGCAGTTGATAGTTTTCAACAAATGCACGATTAGCGTCAAACTGAGACGCGCTTAGTGAAATAGAAGTTTTAAAAATTTATATGGATTAATATGGCGGCCTTTGCACCACTGACTACAGGCGTAATTTACTAATCAAATATGTATAACATAATATGTGTACAACTGAGCTCTCTGCGCCAAACAGACGCATGGACTGCAATAAGAGTATTTAAATGTTACATGGATTAATATGGTGGCCTTCGCACCACTGACTACAGGCATAATTTACTATCATATATGTATAACACAATATGCTTACAACTAAGCTCTCTACGGCAAAAAGACGCACGGACTGCAATAAGAGTATTTAAATGTTATATGGATTAATATGGCGGCCGTCGCACTACTGACAACAAGCGTAATTTACTGTAAAATATGTATAACACAATATGCGTACAACTGAGCTCTCTGCGCCAAACAGATGTATGGACTGCAATAACAGTAATTAAATGTTATATGAATTAATATGGCGGCCTTCTCACTACTGACAAGAGGCGTAATATACCATCAAATATGTATAACACAATATGCTTACAACTCATCTCTATGCGTCAAACAGATGCACGGACTGCAATAAGAGTATTTAAATAATATATGGATTAATATGGCAGCCTTCGCACCACTGACTACAGGCGTAATTTACTTTCAAATATGTATAACACAATTTGTGTACAACTGAGCTCTTTGTGGCAAACAGACACACGGACTGCAATAAGAGTATTTAAATGTTATTTGGATTAATATGGCGGCCTTCGGACCATTGACTACATGCGCAGTTTACTAGGAAATATGTATAACACAATTTGCGTACAACTGAGTTCTTTGCGGCAAACAGTTCACGGACTTATTAAAACTATTTAAAGTTAAGGGTTAAAATTTTGCCGGTTTTTGGGAACACACATGATTG
>JAODAL010024022.1:0-61464 GCA_025379985.1 Phyllomedusa bahiana | reverse complement strand
AGGGTTTATGATATAAGATTTTAAATGAAATGGAAAAGTTTTTTAAATTGGGGAAAATTTTTGGAATTTGGGGTAGGGGGGGAAAGGGGAATTAAATAATTTTTTAAAAAAGGGGGGGGAAAATTTTTTTTTTGGGGGAAAGATTTTTTTGGTTAATAAATCGGGTATAAAGAAATTTTGGGCAAAGGGAAATTTATTATTGGGTTACATTTGGGGTTTTGGAAGGTTCACCCCATTTTTCATGAAAAAACCCCCCCAAAAAAATTTATGAAACTGGCCACCCATTGTAAACTTGGCACTTTTTTCCCGGGTATTTTTTCACCCATAAACCCAATAGATTTGAAACTCTCACGAGCAGGGCCCTCACACCTTGTGTCTCATTTTAAGTATTTTTAAATGGGTAATAAACGAATGTTTCCCCTTAATTTGTAAAGGGCGCGGAAATTTTTGCGCTATGGGGAAAAAAGTTTAAATTATTATTTTTAAATTAAATTATTTATAAAGTAGGCAATTGGGCTGAAAACCCCAAATAAAAAACTAATAGCTAATAGACCATATTATCTGTAGAAATTCTAGTGTTTAATTTTCAGCTTCATACTGCCCAAATCCCGGGGGTTAAAGAATAGCAAACACATTTTAATTCAAGAATCTACAACAGAAGATAAAGGGGCCCAAAAAAAAAAAAGTGGTTTGGGGCCAAAAAAAAACCAAAAAAAAAAATTAAAAAAAATTGGTTTGGTTTTGGGTATCCCCCAAAAAAGGGTATTTAACCCACTTTTAAAAAATATATGTTTTTAAAAAAAATTGGGGTTTGAGAAAATTTACGGGCCCCTTTCCCTCCCCCTTATTTTTACTTTAAAAGTTTGCTTTAGATAGGCCCCGGGCAAGTGACAGGAGCTGAACGGGGCCAGACACACTTTTTATCTGATGAGGGAGGTAAAGGGGGTTTCCCAAAGGGTTTGTGGAAAAAATTATGTTGTTTTTTTGAAAAAAGGGAATCCACTATTGTAGTGTAAATTATTTGGAGAATCCCGTTTTACCCTGTTTTAGGGAACATGAACGATTTTTTCAAAGGGCTGTGGAGGGGGGGGTTTTTTGTCTTTTGTTCCAAAATCCACTAGTTTTTAGTGTGATTTTTTAAACCCAAACTTTGCACACGTTTCCCCTTATGCATGGCCGTGCTCTGACGGCTCTTTTCCTCTCAGCTCAGGTGCTTTGTTAACTTTTGCTTCCTAGCAGATAAGGCACTTCTTGGCAAATCCCCTTTCAAGGTGTGTACAGTATGGATGTTGCCACTATGTGTATTAAGAGGCTTGGTTCACACGGCGTTTTTGGATCCAATTTTGGATCCGTGTTGGATCCGAAAATCGCTCCCAAAAGCGCAACGCGATCGAATCCTAAACGTATCCAACAACGCACTGTGTTTTGGATGCGTTAGAATTGTATCAGCAGGATCGCAACCTATAGTTTTAATATTAGACTTCTCATCTGCTGCGTCTCACGGATCAGAATTGATATGTCAATTCTTAGAATGAACCAACAATGGAACCGAAAGACGCATCACTCTCTGACACGCCGATGCTGTTTTACTTTGTGAGCAGTGTAAAATCACACTGCTTCATATGTTGGATGCGTGTTTTGGGTCATCTATCACCCAGTGTTTCTCGACTCCAGCTCCCAAGACCCACCAACAGTCATGTTTTCAGGATTCTGCCACAGAAAGCACTGACAATAAATTATATCCACCTGTGCAATGACCTATTTATCATCACCTTGCTAATACTGAGGAAATCCTGAAAACTTGGCCTGTTGGTGGGTCTGAGGACTGGGAGTTGAGAAACACTGATCTATACGAACCCAAACCACGCATCTAAGAACGTATGTTCACACATACCCAACATGGCCGTGTGAACATACCCTAACAAAAAAGTATGAGGTACACTAAGGGTATGTTCACACGTCGCTTACTTTGGGCACATTTTGCGCTTACTGTGCTAATACATGGGAAAATGGCGCCCCATAATTACAGTAATCCATATTTCTCGTAGAGACCTATGGATTACCCTCCTCCTCTCCGCTCCTACAATACGATCGTATGTACGGCATGGAGAGATAAGTGACATGTCAATTACGAATACGCGCCACTGAGTAAGAATGTCTATGGGCTCGCGAATCAGGCGAGACTCCCGAAACCACATGTACGCAGTGCCAATACATCATGTGAGACATACCCTAAGGGTGGATCTAAGTTTTGAGGTTTTATGCACTTACCAAGTCAAGGTAATAGCCTGTATGTCCCCATACTATACCATGGTTAACTTGCATGCATCGATGCAGTGTTTACAAAGAAATTCTCCCCTTCGAAAACAACATTGTGCCTCATGGCCATTTTGCGATGCTGCCAGGGGTCCTGTGCATATAGCTTAGCTATGTAAATAATAGCTATGTAAATAAGTGTTTCAAGGTGTTTTCTCACCACAATGATTAGCTTTAAATGTAGGCAAAAATAAGACTATTACCAAATGCATTGCTGTCCTGATTCGCTTTGAGTAGAGAGGAGAGTTTATCTACTGCTTGTTTACACAAGATCCCCTAGTTACTGACCATCTCTCTCTGCTCTCATTGCTCCAGCTGCTCTGTCTGACCTTGGTGAGATCAGTCCCTGCTGTATGTTATCTCCAGCACACGAGTCTGTTTATCTATGTTTACCGTACAAGCTTTAACCCTTTAGAGCTCTGTAAGCTTGGACCACTACAGTTACAAACCTCCTGCCTCATGTCCCTAAACAGGCTCAGCCTAGGAATAGCAGAGCTAATTGCCAATCACTGTTTGTTAGAACCACCCACACGCCTGAATAGGAAGTGAGTATATTATTGAATTAATTGGGTATGCAATACCTTTAGGGGAAGAGTAAGGCAAGGAGGTGCAAAATGGGAAAGGGACTACTATCCAGCCCCGGAACATCTCGTCCTACTTCCCCTATGCCTGATGCCATTCATGTCCAAAATTTGGCTTCTATTTATATTCTGCCATATTCCTCTTTACCTTATTTGTGCCACTCACTCCTCATTATAACTCCAGCCTCTTTGGTTTATCACATTGCCATCACTATCATTACTACCATTACCTGCAATATTACTCTCTTCAGCCTTCTAGATGTTTGCTTGATAAAGGCTCATTGCTGAAACGCCGCTACTCTATAAATATCTATTACTTTTTATGTACTATACCTATGAGTAATGTTTTCTGTATTGATATAGATGACCCCCCTTCCAGTGTCACAATAAATTCCTATAATTTTGCATTGAACTTGTTTGGTGTGCAGTGGATATATTTTGATTTGATTATGATTATTGGAATAGTGAAGTGAGCGCCTGAGCAGGCTCTGTGAAACAGCATGGTGAGACAAACCACCTTAAAGGGTTTTATCGTTACAAAGATCATGTCTCAATTATGGGACGGAAAAATAAGCACTTTGTAATTGGGCTTGCATACTCTGTCACTTGGTTTTAGCAGTTATAAGCATCTCAGTAAACTGTCTTCTATTTCTGCTGTTGCTGGTCAGAAACGCCCCCTGGTCGATACACGCACCCAAGACACTCCCCCTGGCAACTGTGAATTGGCTAGGGCTGACGTTTCACTCGCCTGTTAGGGATACGCCCCTAGACAGGAAATGCCCCGGCCATGCCCCTCGCTGTGATTGGCTGGCCTGCCACACTCTGTTTTACTCCCCTCTGACCTGTTAAAATCGATAGTGAAACCAAGGCTGCTGGCCTATGTACATCTCCCACTTTAGGGTCAATGTTCTGGGGCAATACTCCCTGTTTTAAGAGCTTTTGCCAAGAGGTTGATTAACCTTAAAGCTGCTACTTGGAAAGAAGGCGTTCTGTTCTCAATCGAAGCAAGCCCCGCCTCTTTCTGATGTAATCGACTGTAGATGTATAACATAAGGAATTCACACTGTGTCTGCATAACTGCTGTGTGGTGCATCAGCTTAGGTGAATCGCCCTGCAAGACAATGTGGGGGAGTTCAAACCCCATCGGTATTTTTATTTTTTCTTTAAAATTTGTACACATATGTATAAGATAAGAAAATATATGTGTAGACATCTATAATTTTACTTCATATACACACACAAAGCTCCTATAAGTGTCCCCTACCCTTTGCAGTCACACAAGCACTTCCAACATACGTGATACAATGCATATATTCTGGGGGAAGAGACATGATATAGGGGATCCCTGATGTGTATTATATATCTTTATAGAGATTGACATATATATTATAGGTCTCTCTACAATATGTGTAGAATAGTAGGGGGTAAAAAAATAAACCCTGTGAGGGACTCAGAATCCAAACCCCTTCGTTTAAAAGCAATAGTCTATCACTGCTGCTCTTCCTCTGCAAACCAACCAGCCCAAGTTTATTACAAGCTGAGTAGGGCCCTTTCTCTCAAAGCTGAATTTGCTTCTCCTCCTTGTATTCAACAATCACATGCATGACAGGAAGAAGAGTCCTTACTTGAAGCTGACATTTAGAGTTGAGTAAAGATCCTGGCCAGTTGTCATACAATTTGGATGAAAACCAATAGAAGTAAGAGCTGCTGGCTTTATCATTTGTGTGTAAACTAAGACATATGACAGGTGGCTTGCTGGAGTTTGGAGCCTCAAGCATGCAGACATAAGCAGGCAGGAGGCTACAGAGCTGATATATCCCTAGACAACCTACTGCATCCCCTGCTTTACAACAAAAGTGATGATGTCACAGTTTCCTTCAGTGATGGCAGAACGACCCGGTCCCATACCCATAAGCAAATCCCCCGCTCCTGGGAGGTAGAGACACGCCTGCTGACAGAGAGACATGGCCCCTGGATTTCAAAATCAACCTAGAAAATTAGCTAACAGCACGAGCAGCTCAAATGAAAAACACCCTCTTTAAAGGAGTTCAAACTACCATAAAACATTTAAAGACAAAGCCACGGAGAAGCCCTAAATACTACAACAGCTGATAATTCAAATGGGTTTTACCATCAAATGTTTATAGGCATCTAGTCCAACCTCAGGGAAACTGTGACTGCAGAACCCGCAGATTTCTCCATTCATTTTCAATCCGACCTAAAAAATAGTTTTTGATTGGAATATTATTGAGTGTCGCATGTAAACTCACTTACCATTGGTCATCAATTATCCCATAGTTTATTTGGCAATAAAGTCCTCAAACAATTATACTTGTTATTATCCCTGGGTTTATACTGTATATGTGATGACCATACAAATTCATTTGTTGCAATATATCATATAACACTCACAAGTGGACATCTTTTTCAGATGGATTGTACCTACATTAAACAATATATTAATCTGGTAAATGTTATTTATATAATTTCTTGTAAACTCCTCGTAAAATGGCAATACTCGGATGCACTTTCACAACTCTCAAAAATCACACCAGTAAACATCAATCAAATAATCCACTGCTTTTCAACAAGCAACTGTTTTGGCCCATTCTTTTAGCATTTTGCAGAATACATGCAGGTGATAAGTCCTACTTAGCTCAGTACATAAGAGATATTGTTTTCCTCCACCTCAGGGATGTGATCTCAGGAGAAAACTTCAGGATGATCTTTGTAATGTTACACATCTCCCAAGGCTTAAAGGGTTTTCTCGCTATGAAGATCATAGTTGAAAATATAGGGTACCAAAAATCTAAGCATGTCCCATCCTTGCTTACCATAAGCAAAGTGCTATGGTTTAGAAAAATGGTCTGCTTGTTTAGTGTTGGGAACGAAGTGAAGAGCTGCGGTCGTATACGCCCAGGTCCCACCCCAGGTCGTGAACAGGAACGCCGTCAGAGGGATGGAGGCAAAGAGGTCGGGGACGTGGAGCACGGAGAGAGAGAAAGCAGGGTAAGTGCGACAATGATGCGTGCGGGGTGAGGTTTTTCACTTGGGGAAACAGCAAGCAGTAGTAGTGTGCGAAATTGCAATGCGGGTAGAGGTTTGTGAGTGACAGCAAGCAGTGTAGGTGTACTATGCATGCGAGGTGAGGTTTTCCACTGACAGCAAGCAGTGGTAGTTGCAACGTATGCGTGCGAGTGAGGTTGTGAGAGACAGCAAGCAGTGTTAGTGATGCGACGTATGCGTGCGCGGTGAGGTTTTTCACTGACTGCAAAGCATGTGGTAGGTGCGACGTAATGCATGCGGGGTGAGGTTTTTCACTGACAGGAATCAGTGGTAATGCGATGTGTTGCATGCAGGGTGAGGTTTTTCACTGACAGCAATCAGTGTAGGTGCGACGTATGCATGCGGGGTGTAGTTTTCACTGACGAAGCATCAGATGGTCTCTGCAGCAGAGAGGAGATTAAGTGCATCCCGATGTAAACATAAAAAGATAAAGCGTATAGTTTTTGTTCTGCAGGATCAGTAAGGTCAGAATGGTAATAATCCTCAGGATATATCACTGTGTGTGGAGAGACAAGGAAAAAAAAAAAATCACCCATCATTCCGATGAGTCCTGAATGTCAATGCCATTCTAATTACAAAGTATGTAGAGAGATCGAGAAGATTGTTTGATATACACTATGAGTTACACTTAGCTTTTCACTTCCAACGACAGGCTTAGATCCTTTCCCTTCCCCCCGCTCACACAGAATGAATTCCCACGTGCACACTTTGTGGAGGAGAAACAAGCTCCACAATTCACAATCACGCTTAGCAACTATATAGAAACTGGCTGTCCAAATAGGTGAAATGAAATACTCCTTTAAATAAATTATGGGATCTTTTTCTTGATTTATAATTTTGATTATATATATTACATAGTTACATACAACTCCTGTAAAATAATATAGGGGGACAGCTCGTTCTCAAATTAGGAGGCCCCACCTGGAACCTTGAATATATAACGCCCTGGTGCTCCTTGATAAATGGGGGCCCCAAAGATACTCATCCAATGAAAAAGTCCAAAAATAGTCCCAAAAAAAAGTCCCAAAGAAGACGTTTTTCCCAGACGCCACGGGCTGAATTAAAAACAAACTAGCCTCAGAGAGCACTGGTAAAAGTGCTTTTGCACCTGGAGCGAGGTCTATTTTAAATTTGGTTACCCACTCTCGGGCCTTAGCTACTCCATTGGACAATTTTAAAGGGGAAATTCATTGGCATTGAATTTTTTTCTGTTTGGTTTGCATGGCAATGATTTAAGCACCTGCAGATACAAGCAGCGCCCACCCCAAGCTCCCATTTAATGCAGTGGAATTGGCAATGGCAAATTTTTTTCCTATATGGATTTACGGGGGAAAGTTTATTTAACCCATTGCTTAACCCCATACGGGGCCCTCTTTGGTGCCTCTGTTTTTGTCAATTATTATAAACAAATTTTTTTTCCAGGAAACTTATTGAAATTTTTTCCGCAGTCTATGCAATTGTGCCCTTATTGACTATATCATTGTGACCCTACTTTTTTCATATATTCGTTGTCCCCTGAGGATTCCTGTGAATTAGGAGGCTTAGGCCATTCCCCCACACACTTTTTTCAGCCGGTTTTTCACCCGGTTTGCGTTTTTTCAGACCCCCTTAAAACCCCGGGCCAAAAATGAGCACAATTTGTGCTCTAGGGAAAAACCCGTGCAGCATCCCCACTGAAAAGGTTTCCGCTCGGAGGTTTTGCCGCCGCGGCCCGGCGGCAAATTTTTAACTCACTATTTTCCCGCCCGGGGTTTTGGACGGAAGATTTTGGCCCATGGGAGGGCTGCCCACTCATCCGGGGAGAAAAGCCGTCCCCCCCGGGCCGTGGGGGGCGCAAAACGGAAAAAATACGGCCGCAAACCACCGATATTTGTCCTGTGCCGTTGAACCCCCTTAGGAAGGAAGCTGTGGACTTTTGGACTTTTTTGGAACTATTTTTGGGACTTTTTCATTGGATTATTATCTTTTGGGCTCCCTTTATCAAGGATCACCAAGGCGTTAAGTAAGGTTTCAGGTGGGGCCGTCCGTATTGGGACGATTTCCCCATATTGTTTGATAGGCAGTCTGTAGCATAGAGTGTAATAGGGTTACTTTGGCCCATACACCTTTGAGGTTTGTATTTAATTTGTCTGTTTAGTGTAAGGCTTTTTTCTTTTGGATCTTATAGATTATCATTAGTGCATATTTTACTAGACTATTAAAGGTTAAGTTTTACGTTTATTTTCCCAGTGATTAAAATCTAATTTCAACCAACGGTTGTGTCATCTCAATGTACTCAGCAGTGAAAGGGTTAACCTTCACCAGATCAGTTTTCAATGCTTCTAACTTAAATTTCTTCTGAAAAAAAACAAAAAAATGAAAGGGAACCCCGCTTGTATTTTAAGGTAAAGAGGTTCAATGTAACTTGATTACAAAGGGATAAAAAGACAGCTTTGAGAACATATAACAAAGACGACTTCTTAATATAAACTCTTTTTTCTTTCTGAACTGAAAAACCCCGCTATACAGGGTTTTTATTTCTATAGGATTTTTAGAATGCATTAAAACACAGAACTGGAGGATGACAACGTGCAAAACACACTATAAGTGGTCCGGCATGTGCCAAGGTTTGCACCATTCTTTTCAAATTTCTTCTGTTCTTTTTAATTATTACAAAATTTATACAACCTCACATTTTTTTAAATTTTTTATTATATATTTTCACTGGACAACACTGAAGAAGGACACAGATACAATTTTAAAAAAAGTTTTTCCGGTAACCTTTTAATAACAGGTGTATAATTTGGTGTGCACTCAAAATAACTCAACACACATCCATAAATGAAGAATCCGCTGGCAACAAAAGTGAGCATACCCCTCAGTGAAAATAGAAAAAAATTTCCCAATTTGCAGTTTTCCCTCCATAGTGTCATGTGACTTGTTAGTGTTACAAGGTGTCAGGTGAGAATGGGGTGCAAGTGTATTATATTTGGTGTTATCATACTAGTCACTAGGAATTCAAAATGGCACCTCATGGCAAAGAACTATCGGAGGACCTGAAAAAAAAGGATTGTTACTCTATATAAAGATGGCCTAGTCTATAAAAAGATTGCCAACACCCTAAAACATACAGTGGTTTAACAAGACAAGTTCCACTTAGAACAGGCCTTGCCATGGTCGACCAAAGAAGATGAGTGCACGTGCTCATCTTCATATTCAGAGATTGTCTTTTCAAAATAGATGTACAAGTGCTGCTATCATTGCTACAGAGGTTAAAGGAGCAGGGGGGAGGAGGTCAGCCTGTCAGTGCTCAGACCATACACCACACATCAAATTAGTCTGCATGGCTGTAGTCCCAGAAGGAAGCCTCTTCTAAAGATAATGCACAAGAAATCGTGAACAGTTTGCTGAAGACAAACAGACTAAGGACATGTATTACTGGGACCATATCCTGTGGTTGGATGAGACCAAACTAAACATATTTGTATTCAGATGGTGTGTCTGCAATCAGGAGAGGAGTACAAAGACAAATGTGTCTTGCCTACAGTCAAGCATGGTGGTGGGAATGTTGTGATTTGGGGCTTCATAAGTGTCGTCAGCTGTGGGGAGCTCCAGTTCACTGAATTGTGTGCCAACATATACTGTGACACAGTGAAACATAACATGGTCCCCCTCCCTTCCGAAACTGGACCACAGGGAAGTATTTCAACATGATAATGACCCCAAACACATCTCCAAGATGAGCACTGCCTTGCTAAAGAAAATGATGTAAAAGGTGCTGGACTGCCAAGCACGTCTCCAGATCTAATTACTATTGAAAATCTGGGGGCATCCTGCAATGGAAGGTGGAAGAGTGCAAGGTCTATAACATCCACCAGCTCCGTGATGTCGTCATGGAGGAGTGGAAGAGGATTCCAGTGGCTGTAACATATGAAGCTCTAGTGAACTCCATGTCCAAGAGAGTTAAGGCAGTGCTGGAAAGATAATGGTGGCAACACAAAATAGTGACACTTTGGGCACAATTTGTCCATTTTCACTTAGGGATGTACTCACTTTTGTTGCTAGCAGATTAAACATTGATGGCTGAGTGTTGAGTTTTTTTGAAGGCACATCAAATCTACACTGTTATACAAGTTGTACATTGACTACTTTACATCATATCAAAGTATCATATCCTCAGTTGTGCCATGAAAAAAATATAATACAATAATTACAAAACTGTGAGGGGTGTACTCACTTTAGTGAAATACTGTATATCGCCCCTTTTCTGTTATGGATGAACTGTAAAAAACGGTGCAAAAAGTTCCCATTCTAAAATGTTCTAACAAGAGCAGAGTGCATGTAATTGTTCATTAAGACACATTGGGGCAGATTTATCAAAGCAGTTGTGCCAGAATTCACTATATTTATATATATTTTTTGGAGACTATGTGTCAGAATTCAGGCTCAATTTGTGACAAAAAACAGCTTTTCGCCACACTTACTATGTGTTTTAGACAGTTTCAGACACTTCTGCGCCTCGTCTGACAAAGGAGGCGTGTCTTTGTGAAAGAGGGCGTGGCTTAAATGAGAAAAAATACCACAGAATTTTGTTGCAGTTTCTGGCATAAAACTAAGATAACTTGATTGTGGTATCAAACTTCGACTAGACAGTTCTAACCTGCGCCAGATTTATCAACACTGTGACCCTGAGAAGGGTCAATTTAAATATTTAAAGTGGTTGTCTCACTACAAGGATTGCTTTTTATGTTAAAGATCTTGCAAAAACAAGTCACTTTGCAATATATGTCCATTAACAGTGTCCTACCTAGATATCCCCTCTTATATGGGCTGCATCAGCTCCTCAGGTCACTATAGCTACAGACCTGTTCAATCTCTGATAGGCTGCCAACACTGGTTTCTATAGCTACAGACCTGGCTTCTACTGCAGCCTAGTAGAAGCCAGGAAACATACCCCTGAATTCAAAGTGAAACCAAGAAAACAGGATTGAGGTAAGATGAATCAATGTAGTGAGACAACCCCTTTAAGGTAAGGGTATGTTCACACGGTGTGTTCTGTCCGAGTGTATATACGTTTATAGATGTGTGTTTGGATCTGTCTCTCAGATCCTAAACGGAACCAAACAAGGATCTAGCAATGTGCAGTGTGATTACATTGCTTGCAAAGTAAAATGCACATCGGCGTTTAGACGAGTGATCACCGATGTGTGCTTACATGCGTCTTTCTGAAGCGTCTTTCGAATCCGTTCAAAAAACGCAGCAGCAGTCCTATTTAAAACTATAGGGTGCGATCCTGCTGCAGCCAAAACACATCCAAACAATAAAACCCTACATGGTGGTATAGTATTAGTGAAACTTCTGGGAACCCTTCCTTTTCTAGCCATTTGACGGCTTGGGATTGCTTTTTAGGAAAAAATACAGAGAAAGAGTGGGGCAGAGTGCAAAAGTAATGTGCAGTAGTATAGGATGGGCCCCAATAGTTAATTTTACTGGTGGAACCCAAAAATCAATCCTACTGGTGGAGCCCAAGAGTCAACTCCACTGGTGGGCCCCAAGAATCAGATCCACTGGTAGGCCCCAGGCCCTTCAGTTTGACACTGACTGTACTTGCACATAGGCACTGCCTAGCAAGCATACCACAGACAGACATGATTAACAGAGAACAACTAGAATGGAGAATGTTTTTTCATTTTCTCTTTTATCACAATCTGTTTTTTGCTTGTTGACATATGTGCTGTAGGGTGTGGAGAGGAGGTGCGTTTCCTATGTACACGTATGTGGCATAAGTAATTATACACGATGCACTTACTTTATTGCTTTATGTCCACATTATTATTATTATTTATTTTGACCCCCAAGGCGCTGTAAATTCGAGGGGGGCTACATACAGAACATATATCCAAAGTACCAATGGCAACACTAACAACTGGTACAAAGGAAGAGAGGACTGTGCTTGTAAAGGCTTACAATCCACATCTTGGGGATCTCTGATTTCTATACTTGGACGACTGTACCAGTGATGTAATACTGCATATTGAAAGACAGGGGGCAGGAAAGCACAGTCATATTCAACTAATATTGGATTCTAGCAGTAATTCACAGAGGTCAACCAACCATTAAAATTCTCACTGTCTCGATTTTCTGACTTATCAAATGAAACTAACTGAGCATTACAATGTCATTAGTTGTTTGGAATGAGTGCATACACTTAAATTTGCAATGCTAGAAAATATACAAAAATATCCAGCAGCTGAAACCCTCGGCTAATAAAAGCAAAGTGTTATTCAAAACATCGTGTTCTAAGTAACTGTGAATGTGAAGCTTTCTGTGAAATGCTCATTATGATCCAAATGGTTAAATAATTACATTTTGATCATAGACCGTGATAGATGGTAAAAAAAAGTAATAATTTTTTGTTATGACTGTCAGCAGAGAACAATGATCAGAAATGCAGCATGTAACGCTACCTAATAACCCATTCTATGTGGGCCATTTAGCCTGGATCGTCAGACATCACACAGACCTCTCACGACCTACCTCTCTATGTGCATGCATCGGATACCTAACATTATAGATTTTTTTTCCCACTGTGGCCATTTCTTATAAGAAACTAAGGGTGCGTTCACATGGCATAGACAAAATACCGGTTGGATTTTCCAAACGGTATTTTATCTTTTTTGCATGTAGGGGGGCGGATCTTGTCCGCGGTTTGCAGATTCAGCCCGTCCCCTTTCACACTCACCTGTTCATGTTCTACCCAAAAACCGGGTGGAAGAATGAACATGTTCTAAGCTTTAAGGAACGCCGGCGGTGTCAAAAACTGCCCAGCAACAGATCCGTACAGTCTAAACTACTGCACAGAATTTCTATTCAAGTCTATGTAATAGGTTGACAGTCGATTTACAGATGGTTTTCAAATCCAAAAAAAACGGCTTTAAAAATCTGACTGAAAACTCTGCCGTGGGGACAAGCCCTAGTACTTCTGAGACCTATCAGAAGAATACAAGTCCCCTGACCCTGCAAACCAAGGTGGGTGAAGGCAGCAAGATCATAGACCAAGTTCAAAAGGAATGTGTTATCAGAAAATTACCTATTGTATAAATTTCAAGTTTTCACGCTTAAACTTATTTTTAAGAATTTTTATTTTAATTTTCCATAGCACTTTATGTGAAAACAATCCTGAAGTACTATAGTTTTTACTTTAGGCCAATAAGCCAAATGAAAGGATTAAACTTCCGTTAAGATCACTTCTCAGCCTCCTCAATATTATCACCGGCAGGATTACAATCGACCCTCAGTAAATAAAAACATCTATTTACCCGTTAAGGACCACAATACATCTTTTGTTGGAAGGGGCAGAAATAAACTAGCACAGGTGTCCTGTGATGGGTGAAGCAGGGGCTCCACTGTCTCATGATAGAATCCTGCTCTAAAGGCCAGGACAGAAGAAATCTCAGATCCAAACAGTTTAAAGGGGTTGTCTCACTACATTGATAAATCTTACCTCAATCCTGTTTTCTTGGTTTCACTTTGAATTCAGGGGCGTGTTTACTGGCTTCCACTAGGCTGCAGTAGAAGCCAGGTCTGTAGCTATAGCAACCAGTGCTGGCAGCCTATCAGGAGAGATTGAACAGGTCTGCAGCCATAGTGACCTGAGGAACTAATGCAGCCCATACAAGAGGGGATATCTAGGAATAGGTAGGACACTGTTAATGGACACATATTGCAAGGTGACTTGTTGTAAGATCTTTAACATAAAAAGCAATCCTTGTAGTGAGACAACCCCTTTAAACCCTTAGATGCCACAATGAATAGTGAACACAGCACTTAAGTGGTTCCTTTATCACTCCACTGGCACCCCAGCAGTGTACTCCCAGTAAGACCATGATAGCTCGGGGCCTAATGAATGCATCCAGGTCTGCCTTCTGAGTTTACTTTTTAGGCTCGGCTAGAGTTAGAATCCAGCAGCATGCCTGGAAATTTTCTATTGACAGGCATAATATGCTACTCACAAAAAGTTAGGGATATTTGCCTCTCGGGTGAAATTTATAGAAAACATAAAAATTTCCTGATCCAGTGCTATTTTATCCTGAAAGTCGGCCATTTAAGTGATAGCATGCAATGTTGATTTTCTCATCTCAAACAATTTAATAAAACAAAAGCCAACATTAGTGGAGGGTATACACCATCAAAAAAATGTCAGTGTCTCAATAACATGTAGTGGCCTTCAGCATCAATTACAGCTTGACAACGACTTCTCATGCTGTTCATAAATCGAATTATTGACTGCTGAGGCATGGCATCCCACTCTTCTTGAAGGGTGCTCCTCATTGAGGTTCAGGAGTTACGAGCTTCTACACAGCGACATAGCTGATCCCACAGGTTTTCTAGGAGGTTCAGGTCTGGAAAAAGTACAGGCCACTTCATTGGAGAAACCCCAGTCTCCAACAACCATTCCCTAATGATGTGACCTCGCAATGGCGAGGTACTGTTGATTAATTGTAAGGTGTTTTCTAAGTCTCATGATGTCATAATGTGAACACTATGATGAGGAGAACCGTTTAAATCCCAATTCAAATTGATCCTCTAAATTTATTGTGTGATTCAGGGATCAAACACCTGTTGTGAATTTTGCCAATAAGCTCCTTGTTAAAGATTAGCAAGTTGTGCAAGTACTGAAACACTGAACAATTGGACATGTGCGTTCCAAAGTTAAGAGATGGTCTAATTTAAAAATTGTTCAAGAAATGTTATGTTCATTCTAAAATTTCAACCAAAAGCCAAATATCTCTAACTCTGTGTGAGTAGTGTATAACACACTACATAAATAATGAAGTATATTTTATGAGTAATTACATTATTGCATATTTAAGTCTTTTAGTGGGAAAAAGCTTAAAGAGGTTTTCTCATTTCAAAGATCATAGTTCAACAGGTGGGGATGAAAAATCTAAGCTTGTAGGCCCCTGGTTACCATAAGCAAAGTGCTATGATTTAAGAGAATGGGCCATTTGTTTAATTCCTGGAAGTGAGAGAGAGCTCCAGTTGGGTTACGCCCAGGTCCTACCCCCGGTCATATTCGGGAACGAACATCTGAAGAAGTAGCAGGGGAGAGGCTGCGTATGGGAGGGAACAGGGACATGTGTGCACAGACATGAGTTACGCCCAGGTGCCTCCCCCGGTCGCTTTCAGGAACGCACGTGAGAATGAGTAGCTGTGGACGGGAGCGCGCAGGTACATGTGTCAACGGGGGGGAGAGTGAGAGAGAATGCGTTCACGTGTGCGGTGCGGGGTTTGCTGCGTTCACTGATAGCAATCAGTCGACGTGTGCGGTGCTGGGTTATCTGCGTTCACTGATAGCAATCAGTCGTCGTGTGCAGTGCGGGGATGGCTGCGTTCACTTATAGCAATCAGTCGATGTGTGCAGTGCGGGGTTTGTTGCGTTCACTTATAGCAATCAGTCGATGTGTGCGGTGTGGGGTTTGTTGCGTTCACTGATAGCAGTCAGTCGATGTGTGCGGTGTGGGGTTTGCTGCGTTCACTGATAGCAATCAGTCGACGTGTGCGGTGCGGGGTTTGCTGCGTTCACTGATAGCAATCAGTCGATGTGTGCAGTGCAGGGTTTCTTGCGTTCACTTATAGCAATCAGTCGACGTGTGCAGTGCAGGGTTTGTTGCGTTCACTGATAGCAATCAGTCGACGTGTGCGGTGCTGGGTTTTCTGCGTTCACTTATAGCAATCAGTCGACGTGTGCCGTGCGGGGTTTGCTGCGTTCACTGATAGCAATACAGTCGAGTGAGTGAGGGTTGGTTAGCGGTTACCGGTCTATTCAACAGTCTGATGAAGTAGCAAGAGCAGCGTATGTGGAGTGACAGGCTGTAGTGCACAGCATAGTTCGCCGTGTGCCTCCCGGGTTCAGCGCACTGAAACAATCAGTCGACTGTGGCGGAGGCGCAGGTATCTGCGTTCAACGGGGGATAGGAAAGTGCGTTCACGTGTGCGGTGCGGGGTTTGCTGCGTTCACTGATAGCAATCAGTCGACGTGTGCGGTGCGGGGTTTGTTGCGTTCACTTATAGCAATCAGTCGATGTGGGCAGTCCAGGGTTTGTTGCGTTCACTTATAGCAATCAGTCGTCGTGTGCCGTGCGGGGTTTGCTGCGTTCACTGATAGCACTCAGTCGACGTGTGCCGTGCGGGGTTTGATGCGTTCACTGATAGCAATCAGTCGACGTGTGCGGTGCGGGTTTTCTGCGTTCACTTATAGCAATCAGTCGATGTGTGCGGTGTGGGGTTTGCTGCGTTCACTTATAGCAATCAGTCGTCGTGTGCCTGCGGGGTTTGCTGCGTTCACTTATAGCAATCAGTCGATGTGTGCGGTGCGGGTTTTTGCGTTCACTTATAGCATCAGTCGATGTGTGCGGTGTGGGGTTTGCTGCTTTCACTTATAGCAATCAGTCGTCGTGTGCCGTGCGGGGTTTGTTGCGTTCACTGATAGCAGTCAGTCGACGTGTGCCGTGCGGGGTTTGCTGCGTTCACTTATAGCAATCATTCGATGTGTGCGGTGTGGGGTTTGCTGCATTCACTTATAGCAATCAGTCTACATGTGCGGTGTGGGGTTTGCTGCGTTCACTGACAGCAATCAGTGGTCCTGCAGCAGAGAGAGAGGAATATTGTGCAGTCCCATGTAAACACAAACAGATAAAGTGTATAGTTTTGTTCTGCAGATCTGTAGAGGTCAGAGGTGTAATAATCTGCAGGTTATATCACTGTGTGTGTGAGAGAGAGAAAAAAAATCACCCATCTTGTCCAGAGTCCTGAATGTCAAATGCCCATTGACGTTACAAAGTCTGTAGAGAGAGCGAGAAATGTAGATATATACTATCGAGTTACACTTAGCTTTTCACTTCCAATGATTTCTTAGTCTCTGACAGCTGAGAATCTGCTGCCCCCTCGCTCACACAGAATGAATTCTCACGTGCACACTTTGGGGCGTGTCTGCAGAGAGAAGATACTCCTGCTGGGAGGAGAAACACGACCCTTCATTCCATAACCTCTCCTTAGCAACCAGTATAAATGGCTGCCAAATGATAAAACGCCTTTAATAAAGCTTTTTCTACAAAATTCCTATTTATGGAAAAACATTGAGAAAGGAAAAAAAAACTATACATAATTGGTATTGCTCCAAACATAATAACCAAAACTATAAAACTATCACATTAGTTATCTCACATGGTGAGCAACGTAAAATAATTATTGAAAACAACATGCCATGATTGGTCTTTGCTCATCTTCTTTCCCAAAAACATAAAAGAAAGCAATTAAAGAGTCTTACAGTATGTGCCCCCAAATGGTACCAATTAAAACTAAAAGTAATCTGGTGAAAAAAATAAGCTCCCACTGAGCTCAGAATAAAAAAAATAAAAATGTTACAGGTTTTAAAATTTGAAGACACAAAAAAAGTGTTTTTGTCGTGCAAAAGTAAAAAATAAATTATTTAAATCTATAAGATGATGGTATTGCTCTAACCGTAGTGAGCTATGGAATAAGATATTGCAATATCTTTAAGATCTGGGAAATGTCATGAATTTAAAATGAAAAACATCAATGGTGGAAAGACTGTCTCTTGTTGTTTTTTCTTTTCTTTTTTTTTTTCAATTCATCCCAGAACAGGAGGAGGGACCACCATCGTAAATTGATGGCATAACCCATGTCTAAGATGTCAAAACCCTCTGAGTAAATTCATAAAGGATAGAAATGCTGCAGATATTACCAGCTGAACTGCAGCACTAAAATAAAGCATCTGGACTATAAATTTTAAATCAATTTCTTTAGGAAGTTTGGAAGGCGCTTTTATTTTATCAGCAGCCTTATTTCTCTGATTCCTATATCATCACTGTAATTGCCTCTTTGATCATTCAAAGTACTCTAACAATACCCAGACATAGCTAACAGACTGACAGCAAATGCTGCTTTCCAATTGTTTCTTCTGCTCAAGAGGCAGAGTACACGCTACTTACAAGGGTGTTCTCACCAAGCTGTTTCTGCCCACATCCAACTTCAGACTCACATTTCCTGGTTAGAATGTGGGTGGTTCTACAGAAGTGATTGGTATATCAGCTCTGCTATTCCTAGGTGAGCCTATTAGAGGGACATTGGTGAAGGAAGGTCTAAACAGTAGGGCAGATGGCTATAGAGCACTACAGGGTCAGTAATAAACAAACAAGCTCCTGTGCTACTGATAAGACACAGCAGAGAGTGACTTCACCATCCTGACAAGGGCTCTAGAGTCTTTTAGAGCTCAGAGAGGTAGTCGGTAACCTAGGGAAGCCTGTGTACACAAGTAGGGAATAATAACTGTTCTAGCTCTGAAGAAAATGAGAATCAGAACAGCAATGTATTTGGCAATAGTGTTCACTTACCTTTGGCTACATGTTTAAAGTGAATCAATGAAATGGGAATACCTCTTTAAAATGAGAGCCTCCATAGTGCTGGCGTACTAGGAAATGGCTGCATATGTAGTGCCCTCATTTTCTAATAATTCTGGGCACCAGAAACACATGCAGTTAAATTCATATGTTTAATAATTAACTCAAATTTGAAACACCTAGATAAAATTTGGGTGTATTAAAAATTCATACGTTTATATGCAATTGCAATGCGTTTAAAAATGCATAAAAAAACGCATGCACGTGAACCCAGTCTTAATGTAGGCTCGAGAATTTCTATGGAGTCAATCTCTTTCAGCAAAAAAGATGCTAGTGGTGTTGAACCACATTGACGTAGGGACTCACATATACAATAAATATCCTGTCTTGGTTACAAACTGCATATGTGCAAGTATCGGACAGCTGAGTATGGAGAGGTTTATTACGTAAAAGAATACGAGAGACTCCTGCTTCTGCAGAATTACATCTAAGTTTCATGTACATAATAACATTATCCACCACTGAGGCACACTCCTCCACACCTCCCAACTTCAACCTTTGCTTACAAGTCCTAGGATTTTACAAGGAGAGCATGGCACTGCGCTTCCTCTATCTCCTCTATGAGATACAGGGGTAAAAGGCGAGAGATGTAAGGGGCAGCCACTTCACATTTATACCTAGTAGATAAATAGCACAGACACATAGCCAACATTAACCATCAAAAAAACAAAATAAAACAGTGGAACAAAGCGCAGGTCCTGGAGCAGGAGTCAAGTGTCAATGATATAGTTCTCACCCCGGAGCCAAGTTTCGGTAAAGCTATGATGATCTTTGATGGTCCACATACAGAGAGGTCAAGAGCCACCCGCAGCTCCAAGGCCATTCTTTGGCAAACACCCCATGACACATTATTGCATTACTATTTCTTTGTTACTTTTATATCACAGAAACCTGATTTTGTGGTTTTATACAGCGAAATAACTTCTACCATTCAGCTTAAATGACTTGTCAGTGTGGAACTAGCAAATCACATTAAGCGGATATAAATTGTTTTAAATGTTTACGGATAATGGTATTGGATCCTAAAAGAAACACTTCACGGGTATCCAGGACTATGAATGGGACATTTAATTTGTAAAAATAACAGAACCCTTCACTTTTCCTGTAGTGCTAAATCCAAACTATGAATAACTTTAGTCAGGTTTTTTGTTCTTTTACAAACAACAAAAAGGTTTTCTACTTTTTTGCTTTTACATAACTTGAAGGAGCCATTGAGAGAGTGAATTGAATTACAAGTCGCTGTATTATTTAACAGACTGGATCCATTACAAATCTTATAATCAACATCCAAGGATATCAACACTTGTACAACAAACTTTTTCCTGCTGCTTTAAATCAAGTTTATAATTTAATATGGATAAAAAATGTTTACTGTTTTGTGTATAAAGGTATTATTCAGACCTATGTGTCGGGACTGCTATAGACCAAAGGTGACCTCTGTTGCAGTCTGATTTTTCATGTGTTACTGCCTTCTAACTAACCCCTATGGACTTCATCAACCATGGGATACTTGAGTTGTTCACAGCTGTAATATGGTAAACATAAGGGTTGCCATCAGGCCAGTATAATTAATATTGCTGCCAAGAGTCCTCTGCTGAGCATTCTCAATGGGGTCCCTAAAATTTAACTTCGAATAACGAGCAGGCCCCCTATGTTATGGGACCCAACCTTTTTGCCAAAATAAAAAGTATATGGGTCCCAAGAAAATAGCCCACCACCTGTACTGATCACTGCAACTTGATATGTATGTACCTTGGGGGAGGGGGGTCGAGGTAGAGAAACATTTCGGATGGGCAGCATGAGTTCTGAAAGTCCAGCAACTTGCAACCAGAAACCCAGATGCTGATTGTCTGTATTACTGTGTTATGTAGCTTTAAATACTATATTGTAGACACACCATACAACCATACCCAGGCTATCTATGGTTTCATAGTATAGAACCATAGGGACTCGTTGTGTCCTTCCAATGCTCTATGTATGGTTCTTTTGTGTGTATGAAGCCTAAGAAAAGTCATCTAATATATGTTCTCTCTTAAAGGGGTCTGTGCAACGAGGATTTGGCATTAAAAAGAACACTGGAATAATCATTTCTATGTTTGCCTCCATCTATAGTACAGAAAAAGTCTACATATTCTAAATGTGGTAGGCGCAGTAGTCATATTTTGATGATAATGAATTGTAGGAGATTGGACACTGCAGACTTTAATGTATTCCTTCTTTTATAATCTGAATTCCTCATATATAAAGTTAATCTTCCTATGAACCTTTCCATAGTGAAGGGAACATCTATTAAGTGAGCAGAGCTTATCTGTTTTATTAGCTGAAGGCTACAAGAATTGTCTTTATCTGCTCTAGTGCCTGACTAGAGACAAGAACTATTGATGTCCTGACACTTAAACCAAAAGATGAGTTCAGGAGCATCTTAGGACTCCAGACTCTGCAAATGGAGCAAACCTTAGATAAAGCCATGAATGACATCTGAATACAGGGGTCAAGATCATGAAAAACAACAAGTTGTTGCAAATTATTTAACTGCATATTCCTTGCTTCTTATTGCAGGCATATTTCTGTAGCCCAAGGAAGGATTTCTTACTGTAAACTTTAGCGGACATGTTGACTTCGGCAGCGTTTATGTAAAAACTACTTTCATAGACATATGGACAATAACCAAAAGGCACCCGCAGCCCTAAGTGTATGTTTAAACGGGTTTTACCATGAGGTAAAATCCCAAGCACTGCCTGCTCCCAGCTAACTGTGAGCCGACCGCACTTGAGTATGAGGGAGGCACCTGCAGCCGTCCTCTCCATTCACTTCTATAGGAGCTTACGAATATAAGCAAGTGTGTGGGCAATGCATGGGGCTTGACCTCATGGTAAAATCCATTTAAGGCTAGAATGACAATAAAGAACGTTAAAAAGCATTAAAAAAAAATTGAGAAATCTATTTGTGCCATAATATCAGTGTTATCTGTCAAGTTTATATTTTCTACATCTGGGCACCATTGCAAAAGTCCTGAATGAATTTGTATTGGAAAAAATATATTGTCCTGTATATAGAGTATATGTATGTGTGTGTATATAAGAAATTACGTCACAAAACATTGATCTCAGCCTTTTCAATGCTTTTCAATGCTGTGATTGTATATACCATATGTATGTGTATGTGTGTATATACAGTGGCATAGACTTAACGATGCAGCGATCCTGTCAGGCACAACGGATGGGATCCCAGGCGTTGAATCCTCTAGATGACGTGGAGCAGGTGGCATGATGAGATGATGTCATTTTACTGCTTGCTCCACTGTGTTTCTATCTATCTATAGGCTTATGGCCTAGTATACGCCAGAAGTGATGTCCCGGAGCAGGCAGCGTGATGATGTCACGCTGCCCGCTCCAGATTCTAAAAGAGTTGTTTGGTGGGGGAACTAGGGAGTGGTGAGGGTTATTTTTTATATTATTTATAAGGGGCACTGTATACCTACCTACCTAATGGGGGAAGGGCTTGTATACCTATCTACTAGAGGGGCCATATATATCTACCTACTAAGGCGGTCATATACCTACTGACTAGAAGGATTCCTATATATCCATCTCCTGAAGGGAGCCCTTATATATCTACCAGGGCCCTATATTACAACCTACCTTCAGGGAGGCTCTATATACCTACCTACCGACTGGAGGGGGGTATGTACCTACTTATCCACCTGGAGGCCCCTATAAACCAACCTACTTAATGGTGCCTTATATACCTATAGATCTACTGGTGGGGCCCTATATATCTACCTACTGGGGAGCCAATGTACCTACCTACTGGGTGGTCCTATACACCAACCTACCTACTGGGGTCCCATGTACCTACCTACCTATTGGGGGGCCTATATACCAACCTTTCTACTGGGAATCTTTATACCTACCTACTTGGGGAACCTTGTATATTTGCCTACTGGGTGGACCCTATATACCTACATTATTATTGGAGGACCTATGTACTTACTTATTGGGGGACCCTTATATACCTATGGGGGAACCCTATATACCAACTTATCTACTGAAGAACTCCATGTATCTACCTATTGGAGAGCTCTCTTTACCTACCTAAAAAGGTGAACCCTATACCGAAGGGGTCTTTACTTACTTAATAGATCAAGTCTGCCAACCTATCTGACTATTTTTAGGGTCCAACCTACCTAAAATGAGCGCTACCTATCAGCATGTCTAACTAAGGGGAGTTGCCTACTATATGGTGTGTGTTACTACCTACTGGTGGCACAAATGAAGGCCATATAATTGGCTTGGGGCACTTTCACTGGTTAGAGTTATTACCATTTGGTGTGATATGTATGGGGAGTTTGTACTGAGGTGGGAATTGGGAGGGAAGTGCTGGAAAATGAGAGGAGTCTAACATGTTTGTGTGGTAAATTCAACAGGGATGAGTTGTGGCCGGGAGAAGTTGTCATGGAGGACTGGACAGAATGGAGAAGAAAGTGTAAGAGTATTACTCTCATCAGGTAAGACGTCACCTGTGAGTCCCTAAATGTACCTGCAGGTGTAATAACTTGTATGGCTGCAAAACCTTTTTATGAACTTTTTTTTTTTAGACATTCCACTTGGAACAAGGTTCCAGCTGTTATGACAGATTCCCTGATTAGTTTTTCTGGATAATGTTTTTCTCAAAGTCTTTTGGCTATCGTGGAAGATTGTGTCATAAAATTTGCATCATTAGTGCAATTCTTTCGAATCTGTCTCAGTTGTCCATAAAGTACATTAGTTTTCCATCTATGTAAGTGACAGCTTATAAAAAAATTTCAAAAAAATCCTCAGGAGGAACAGGCCTCCACCTCCGTTACCACTGGAAATATAACAAAGAAAAAAATTACATATAATAAGACAAACTTAATTACCCGATTTAGTACATCCCATCAAACACATTTTTAAAGAAACATTGGCGTATTTTAGAGATGGATCCTTATCTAAAAGAACAACTCACACAAAATCCCTCACTCATTTTCAGAAGGGCAACCACAAAAAAACAGATTGTAGCCCCAGGTAACATCAGACAGCATCAACAAAGAAATACCAAACTATCAAAGACATCCGAAGTTGGATGTCTTTAACACTACGGGAATAGATGCATGACATGCCCAATGATTGGAAAGGGTGGGAAAAATTTCACATCGCACACAACTGGCCAGACCTTTGATATATAAACACCCCCTCAACTGTAATAGTAGTTATGTGATTTATCTTCTAACATGTACATGCGGGAACCAATATATAGGGCGGACAACCCAACAAGTACATAAGCGCATGAATGGACATCACATGAACATAAAAAAAAAAGATATATGTTACATGGGTTATCAAGGCACATAACTGAAACACACGATGGATATCATAAAACGCTCAAACTCATTCTCATTGATTATATTCCAGAACATATCAATAATAGGTTTGAAGCCCTCCAAAAGACAGAGGCTTACTGGATTTACCAGTTGCAAACCCTATCTCCTATGGGTTAAATATTTTAATAAACATCTCTTAGGAGATCATAAGCTGGGCCTCTCCCTAAAATTCATCTCATTCTGGAATGTAGTAAAATGATCTTACATTTATAACAACAAAAAGCATGTTCCACTATAAAACATATCATTTTCCTCCTCTCGTACCAGCACATAGTTTATTTTTACATATGTGTATACATATATGTTTATAATGTAGAATTACTGGACATAGCTCCATTTATTATTATTATTTAATATTTATTATTTTTAATTATTATCCATAAAGAGAGACTCATACCCTGCATTGGCTGGGGATTCTTTAGTAAAAAAAAAAAATCACATACAGGCGCATCAAACATATCTGTTCTTTGGATGCTTCCGTCAACTCGCAAGAGCTTTTCGCCTGAGGTGATGCAGATATAACATCCGAGAGTACGGAACACCCTATACCTTTCTTGTGTATTCCTAGACCTCATAACCTCTCAAAGTGAGGGGAATGGTAATCATTATTCCAGGAGATCATCAATGGGAAACATGTTTAAAAGTTTTTAGTCTCCATTTACAATACAAATACAAAGTTCACAACAGCACTTTGATGACCTTTAGTGGTGGACCCTAAACAAATCCAGCAGTCTACAATGGCTACAATAGTAATCATTTTCCCCCCTTTAATTTCCTTTCTTTTTTAAATAATGTTTTGTGTTTTAAAATAAAGTTATTTGTGTATAAATCTTAATTACTTATAACATATATTCTTTGTTGTTTAAAAGTCCTTTTTAACAAAATTTGATATAAGATATTATTCTATGTGGATGTACAAGTCTGTAAATGTGATTTATACATTAATCTATTTATTTTTTATACAAGATTTACCTGATTGTTCCCTTACCCTTTTGCCCTTTTTTGACATATGCAAACCTGCCAGGATTTTGTATTTAACCCCAGGAGTCTAGCACATTGGGGCAGATTTATCAAAAGTGTCTTACTTTTAGACAGTGTAAAGTTAGACTAGACAGTTTTATAATGCGCCACATTTATCATAGTGTTGATAAATCTGGTGCAGGTAAGAACTGTCTAGTCTAACTCTGTACCACAATTAAGTTGTCTTACTTTCACACCAGAAACGCCGACAAAATCTGGGTGCATTTTTGGTCGCACTTAAGTCACGCCCCTCTCCACGCAAAACCACACCCCTTTTACAAGACCACGCCCCTTTGTCGGACAAGGCGCAGAAGCGTCTGAAACTGTCTAAAACACATGGTAAATGTGGCGAAAATCTGGTTTCTGGTGCACATGGAGCCAGAATTCTGGCGCAACTGCTTTGATAAATCTGCCCCATTATGTATGGAACTGAGGAAGTGTGGTCTACACATGAAACATATATTCCATTGCTATTTATAATAAAGCTTCAACTAAAAAGACGTCCAGCGCGGTCATTACAGTCCATTTAAAATAATTTTTTTCTTGGCAAACTGGATCGCTATCGCCCTGACCCCATACATCGGGCATACGGAGCAAAACGGATACACTGCTGCGGACTACCTCAACTCTTCGGTTCCAAATACTTGGATGCTCAAAAAAGCGTTGTGCCTTTCTTCGCACAATACTACAGGGTTAGTACATATAATAAGTAGTAGCTAATTTAACCCAAAATTTGCAAATTGCGCTAGGGAGCGCAGTCTCGTTTTTGTCTTTCCTCTTTTTTTTTATAGCAGGTTGGTCTTGCACCATAATGTCAGCTGACAAATGTTGTCATTGGTGGGACACTACATTATGGACCTCAATATAGGGAAAAATGAAGTTGCGCTTGGAATTAATTAGCAGCATTACTCATAATACTATGCTATAAGTTTGCCAGAGATAAGGTTACTACTATTTGTATTATGGAACATTGCATGAAATACTCTTAGATTTTTATCTTAGGCATATGCCTTACTGTCTAGACTCTAGAGCATACTAGGCACATTAGTTATTTATTTACAGCTATCTTTCCAACTGCCCCATAAACATTCATCCTCAGATAACAATGTGTGCTTGCTTACTTTAAGGGGTCAGATTCTCCACTCATTCTTAGGGTGCATTCACATGATGCACTTTTAGTTTTTTTTCACTTGTGTACTGCACAACAATTAGGGCATGTCCCCACGGCAAGGGTTTTTGGAAGGTTTTTCCGACGGTTTGCGGTTTTAGGAACCGTCGGAAAACCTGCAACAAACACTCTCCCATTGACTTCATTTGAAAAACCGCCCTTCAGTCCCCACTGAACGTTTTTTCCACCAGCGGTTTTTCGGACCGCCGGAGGACCGCAAAACATTGAACATGCACACTCTTCCGACTGCTTTCTAGTCGGAAAATTAACATTGGAGTCAATGTAAACCGCTCAGAATGTAGCCAGCGGTTTTTGGCGTGTTTTTTGGTGTGGTTTTTGACGCGGTTTTTGGGCGGTTTTCCTTTTTTGCAAAAAAAAGTGAAGAATATTCCCACCTATAGTGGGTGTGTTTTTGGAAATTGAAAAACAGTCCAAAAACCGCTGGGAAAACCGGGACAAAAAGGGCATGTCCCCACGGCAAGGGTTTTCGGCCGTTTTTTCAGCCGGTTTGCGGTTTTTCAGACCGCCTGAAAAACCGGCTGAAAATTAGCACAATTGTGCCTTATGGAAAACCCGTGCAGCAGTCCCCACTGCACAGGTTTTGCCGTCGGACGGTTTTGCCGCCGGTGGTCCGGCGGCAAAACATTGTAGAAGCACAATCTTCCGTCCGGTTTCCCGACAGAAGATGTGCTTCTCAATGGGAGGGGGGAGGGCTGTTCTCCGCTCATCGTGGAGAAAAGCCGTCCCCCCCGCGGCCGTGGGGACAGGCGCAAAACAGGACAAATACCGGCCGGCAAACTGACCGGTATTTTCCTGTGCCGTGTAAACGCGCCCAAACAGTATCAAAAACAGTAACAAAAACCGAAAACAGACGAAACACAGACCGGTTTTGTGACAAGAACAGTCCAAAAACAGTCCCAAAAACAGCCCAAAAACCACTTGAAATAAGAGGCAAAAACAGAGCTGTTTTTGGCTTTTGCCATGTGAACGCACACTTAGGGCATGTCCCCACGGCATAGGTTTTCGGACGTTTTTTCAGCCGGTTTGTGGTTTTTCAGACCACCTGAAAAACTGGCCGAAAATGAGCACAATGGTTCTCTATGGAAAACCCGTGCAGCAGTCCCTACTGCACGGGTTTTCTATCCGGCCATTTTTTCACCCGCGGTCCAGCTGCAATACATTGTGATTTTCGGATGGAATTTGCATCTCAATGTGAAGGGGGAGGGCTCATCGCGGAGAAGAGCCACCCCTCCCTCCCCCCCACCCAGTTTTGTGCCAAAACATGAACATGAGGATGCTATGGAGGAGGGCTTGAATCCGCAAACCGCGACAAAAACCGCTCCCCTGCCTGACAAAAAAAGACCAAATACTGGTCAGCAAATCCGCCGGTATTTGGTCTTTGCCATTTAAACGCGCCCTAGTGGTTTGGAAAGGTGTTACAAGTGAGTAATCAATTACTGTGTTTAGAATCCGCAAGACTTCTAAACAAATGAATTGATTTTGAACGTGTGACACCTTTCTAAACAATAGAGGTAACTGAAACTTGGTGGTAATAAAGGCAGCCTAAATGCTGTGCAGTACTGCAAGTGGAAAACCGCACCAAAAACGCTACAAAACGCACCATGTGAAAGCACCCTGAGGCTGTTGATGACCTTATACACTGAATGACTAATCAAATAACAGCAACATTTCCTATTCCTTAAAACCTAAGTGATGTGCCATCTACCTGAAGTCAAGGCATTTGTTAGAATTAGTGTTGAGCGATTGCGTTGGCTATCGAGATCGAGCGATAGTCGATAGTCGGCCGCTATCGATAAGGTTTTCGATAGTGAGCATCGATTATGAACGATTACCATTAAAGTCTATGGGAGAGCAACAACACCTTCATTCTTACACCCAAACAAGGCTGGAGAAGCTAAAATTAACATCCACAACAGTCAAATGGATACATGCTACATCTTAGGCAACACACTTAGGTTATAAAAGTCACAGAACCTTTCAATTCACCTGTGGTGACTATAGAATTGCTGTTTTAAGATTTACGTGGAAGCTGCGTCAATGAACAAAGCTGGGTGCGCAAAAGTCAAAAAACACGTAACTGTTATGTTTTCGTATGATACACGGTATTTTTGGCAACAAACACCCTGTGCTGACTACAAGATTGATGGTTTGTAATTTAAGTGCAAGGTGGATATATCAACAGTCACAGGTGTAATGGGTAAAATTGAACAACTATCTGAAATGTATACTGATAATAAAGTGGAGTTTTGCACCTAACAAAGAGACCTGCAGTTACTAGAAATGATGTGTATCCAATATAAGTTCAGGCTGCCCAATATCCAGGAAATATTTCAATAGCAAACTGTTAATAATAAAGATATTCCACTACAATGTCTACACTAAGTCTTGGTGAACTTTATCCAGTGTTCTTTATAGATAGAGCTTGTCTGTGTTCGCCTTGCGGGCCCCCCCCCCCCCCCCCCGCTCCCACCGCCGTGAATTTACAGCGGTAGATGCTGCTTTAAAATTCTCTAGCTAACTACATAAAATGTTCAAATCCCTAATCTAAACTAAATGGAAGGATCACAGCTAATAGTAGAGGTTTCTCTGTGCAGAAATAGACTAATTTCGCTGAGCTGTTTGGCCACAGGCAGAGCGCAGGTCCTATCCCTATGAGACGCTGAGAGACACTGAGGCTGAAACAGGAAACGCTGTTCTATGTAAAATGAGGTCATGTGATTTTTCCAGCCAATCGCAACCATACACATCCGAGTCATGACGTCGCACACACATCTCACCCTGCTCTATTCTGTAATCTCATTTGCTGGCCGCCAAATTTACAGAAGCGCCCGAAAAGGCGCGATTCTTAATAGATGATGCACAGATTTTAACCTTAATTATCGCATGATCTGGAAATTTCGATCACCATAAAAACCTTGCCGATTTCAACTTTGTCGATAAAAATCGCTCAACACTAGTTAGAATACATTACTCTTGCAGCCTTTTATCCCCATGTAGTTCACTGTTCGTTTGTTAGTCCACCAATAGGTTAACTATTTGTTAATCTGAATTATGCAAATGAACTTGACCCCTAAAATAGCAATGTGAGAACTCATTCAAGCTCTCACAGGACAGAGCGGACAATCGCCACACGTGAATTTATCATCACAAAGGAAAAGTCGCCTGAGGAATCTGCTGTGCAGTCACAGGCAGAAGACTTCATGTTGCTTGGATACAGCGATAGTTTTCACTGCAGTGGCACGTGTCATTGAAAGAAATTGGTGACTTTCCTCGCTGAAACTTCACCTCGAAGGGGGCAAGGAGGGTTCACAAACACTTCATGTTTATCTTCATTCATCACTTGTACATGTCAACTTAGCTGCAAACACCGAACCGAATCAGCTCTATAAAAAAAGCTGATGTATTGATCCATGTAGATGTGAGGATTTACATACTGTGTGAGTTCACTGACAGGAACCGACTGTCTGCATGTTCACCTTCTTTTCTCCTTCTTGTCTGATTTATTTGTATGTCCCCACAACAGGAGATAAAATAGGAGATTAACACCATATTTTACATATCTTTTTTTTTCTAGCATAATTTTTCTACCAAGGTTTATGGGAACACAGGACAGATGCCAAGCAAAAGGGTAACAATGTTTTGACCTTTTGATTTTCAGGCTCCATATCTTACCATCTACTACAACTTTGAACATGTGACTAACATAATTTTATAGACCATCTGTATGAGACTATCTCATACATAAAATTGACTTACAAATACAGATGTAGCAGAGTACAGCTTGACCGTGAAATCACGGCTTTTCGTGTTATCTGCTCTGATCTGTAAACAAAGACCATTGAAAAGCATTTAAAAAGTTGAGGTAACGTTCTGTGCCGTGATATCACGGTGCAATATCTGTTCTGTTCTGCTACATCTGTATTTAGCATATGCTTATTTCTATAGATTCTTGTAATGTAACTGCATTGTTACTGTTTTGCTCCCAGAAATCTAAAGTTCAAGTTTCATTATTTTATTAGTATTTTGTAAATCCTCCTTTGGCTTCCAACAGTGTTGGAATCCTTCTGGGCATGCTGCAGATCAGATTCAAGCATGTCTCTACCGAAATCTGTTCCCAGGTCTCTTCTACATGTTCCCAATTTTGTTGCATACTGGTTGACTCATTTGGGTACAGCTTTTTCTTCAACTCTAAACACACGTGTTCCATTGGGTTGAGGTCTGGAGACTGTGGGGGGAATTAAGCAACTCTACTTCACTGTCATTGAACCGTTTCTTTGCTAATCTTGACATATGCTGCAGGTGATTGTCCTGCTTGAACATGATGTCACCCTGTAAATACCCATAGTACTCAAGTGTTCAAAGCAACTCATCTTGTAGGATACTCACATACGGCTCAGACCTGAGACCACCATTGATCCTCGTCAGGTATCCAAAACCTTTGACTGTGAAACAACCCCCTTTTTTGGACCACCATTCCAGACTTGCATGTCACATGGTTCTTGCATGGACGTCTGTGATCTCATTCTTATGAAGCATATAAGTCTCCTCCACTGCCGTGTCTGTCGCGATAGAACTGATAGACCTAGTGATGAGACGGCTTGTTGATATTTTGCCTGGATGTCCACCTCTTAGCTTTGAAATGGATGGACGGACTTCATTGCATATTCTTCCAGCTGTCATGGCCCCCCTTTAATGCAATTTGGCAATTTTCTTGGCCAAGAGACCACTATCGATGAGCTGGATGATGCGGTTTCTCTTTTTTGGGAAATCTTCATGGCTGCTCGAACCAGTGACCTTTTGTTTGGCAATAAACCTCCTAACAAATTGAGTTATTAGGGATTGGGAAAACAGGTTGTAATTTGTAGTATACAAGAAGAAAAAGATTGTTCCACCACAGGGAGAAAAACAGTAACAATGCAGTTACAGGACAAAAATTTGCATAATTAAGCATAGTTACAAGTCAAATTACTGTATGAAATAGCAAAGACAATTATCTATAAAATGATGGTAGTCTCATATACAAAGCTGTAGAGGATGGTGAGATATGGACCCTGAAAGCCAAAACCATCGTCTGGCTCCCAGCTTCAGTATCTCCTGTAGGGTGTGCATGAGCATACTCTCCCTGAATTAGGAGGTCAGTGTGCACCACCCAGCTTTCCCAGAGGCAATGCTCTGGGACCTTTGTCTATATATATGCTCCTCCCCCACTTCTTACATCCCAGTTAGTTGGTGTTTTCTTAGTGTTCTACCTGGAGTGTAGCTCCATTCCTGCTTGTGTTTTCCCAGTATTGACCTTTTGGCTATCTTTAACCATTGATGAGTGAACTCCACCTATCCAGAACTCTTGCTTGTGAACTAATTAAACTTGTGAGCTACCTTTTGCTTGTTTCCCGACTATGTCCTATTCCTCTATCTAACCCTCCTGCATGCCAGTCATCAGTGCAAGTGATCTAGTCTAGGCTAGCAACCTGGGAAGGTGAATGAGGGCAAGGACCGTGGGCTCCTTAGACTCCACTACTTGAGGTCTTACAACAAACTCGCGGCTGTCACAGAGGATCCAATCCTGCCCATGATGACTATAATGATGAGTCAAAAAACCTACTCTGCTGAGAACAATGGTCTGGCCCCAAGTGTTCAAGACCCATGGAAGGAAAGTAAATGGACACCACCAATAAGACATTTGTCTGTTAATGGTAAACCCAGACCTACAGCTACAGAATAACTAATGCATAATCTCCATTAAATTTCAAATTTACCAATCGGTAGAAATTGTTCATAACCGACATACATTCTACAGTCCAAACTTATTATGTGACATATTAACAAACCAGAAAGATTCTGTCTTTTTTTCCTTCTCTACTTTCCAGAATCATAAACAATGCACAGTATCAATGGCTGGCGGCAATATCTGCATTTAAGCTGATTTTGCCTTGTTAAACATGAAGAGAATTAGATTGGGAAATTGATGTCAAGCAGTCGAGGCACGGCCGATACACTCCATTACATGCATTAAAACAATTGGCTGTTTCACACAGTGGAGCGTAAACAATACGGATTTGCACACAAAAAAACAATGGTTAATTTTACTTCTGCAGCTCAAGAAAAGCATTTAATGCTTTATCCCTTTCAAAGAAAATTGCTTTTTGTAATAAAGTCTGACCAGTGGCCTGTGGAAAGAAAATCCTAAAAGAAATGCACTTTAGTAGGACGGAGTGGAAAACAAAAGGGTTTAATCTCTTAGGTTAACCCCTTAACTCCCAGACCTGAAAAGTAGTTAATGACCAGAACCTTTTTTTTTAGTTTTTGCCTCCTTGTGTTTCAACAGTTGTAACTTTTTTATTTTTTCAATGACGCAGTTGGATGAGGCCTCGTTTTATTCGAGACAAGTTGTACTTTATGGGGGAATAGTTTAAGTTCACTTATAAATAATTGCAGAATTTTTAAAAAAATTTTTAAAAACAAAATGTTGTTTTTTTAAAAAAATTTTTACACCGTTCACATTTCACACTTAATAACTTGTTAGATTAATTCTACAGGTTATTACGGTCGTGTGGATGCCTAATATGTGTAGGTTTTTTTGTGTGTGTAATTTATTTTTTATTAAATATTTATTTTTATTTTATTATTTATTTATTTATTTATTATTTTTTTACACTTTGTTTTTTTTTTTTTTTTACTTTTTTTTTAAAAATCCCATGAAGGGAGAACTGTTTTACATTTTTAATTTTTTTTTTTTACACTTAGTAATGTATTAGCATATTCATATATGCTAAAACATTCTAATCTGTGTCAGTCTGACACAGGCAGTGATCTTGACAGCACACAGGCTGGCCTGGTCACTGGCTTAGTACACAGACAGCTCTGGGACCACTCTCGGTCTCCAGGGATGACTGTGCAGCCGTTCCTCGGGCTCTGTCGGGTCACCGGGTGTTCCGATCACCCGACAGAGCAGGGGAACCCTTTGATTGCGCTGCGGTAACGCACCACCGCAATCTAAGGGTTAAAGCATCTGGTTGCGGAGGTTTCCTCCACACCCCGGTGCTTGCAGGGGATGCTCTGGGATCAGGGCTGTGTAGTACAGCCTCGATCCTACTGACCCTAAGTCTGCAGCGACACGACACGAAAGACAGTGGGCGCTCGTTAAGGGGTTAAACACATAAAAAATAACAATAGAAATAATTCATCTTTTAATATGCAATGAGTCATGTTGCTGGACACTCACAACAGAATTTGGGCACTAGAATTTAGCAATAGGCAATGCAGGCCTGGAGCATACCTTTACACATCTGGTTAGGGAGGCATGGACGTAACTATTGTAGTCTTAGCAGCTGCTATGGGGCCTAGAGTTTGAGGGGGCCCACTCAGGTGTAAGAACATTGTACTATTTTGTACATATTGGCGGTTTTCTGCACACCTACCATTACTATGTGGACTGTTATACAGCACTACATATATAGCTTTAATTACACTAGTCAACAGTCATTTTGCCTCTGGATTGAAATACATCAATTTGTATGTATTTTTGCATCTAGAATCCAAATCTAGCTTCAGAATTGTTGTATCACGTAAGATTTTTGAGATATTGTGAAATATTCAATTATTTCTAAGTATAACACGTTTTCTATCTCTCTGAAGTCTTCTGTTTAAAATGGTAACGTCAATGTCTATATTGATTTTAATGGTCTGATATAACTAATTACACTTAGTCATATCAGGCCATTAAAATTAATATAGACATTAATTATGTAGATGTAAAATGCAGTGCAAGACCTCATACAAACAGTCAACAGATGGCAAGGTATTGGTAGTTTAAGGTTGCTGACTATGAGAGGCAGAGACTCCTAGTCATGTTATGACGGTTCAGTCAGCTGTTTTGCATATTTCTCTTGTTTTTGCATTCAATTGTGTTATTGCTTGAAGCTATTAAGTTTTCAGGGTGGGTGGACAAAATGCTGCTGTTTTATTGTGCTTATAGGACTACAGTATAAAGTTAAGGAATAGCCTGGGAGGTTTTTGTTTGTTGCTGGGAAAAACAATGTGAAAAATACTCCATTGGTAGAACCGAGTAAAATAATTTTGCCCCCACTTTATATAAAGTTGGGGTTGATGAAGAACTTTGTTAAAGCTCTTGATAAGGAAGGTGAGGTTTTTAGTCGTTTGAAAGAAACATTTCCCAGTTTGAGTGAATCCGAGCTAAAGGAGGGCAGATTTGTTGGGCCTCAAATAAGGAAATTGTTGAAAGATCCGAAATGCGATGCTAAGCTAAACATGTTGAGTTAGCAGCCAGGTCCTCTTTCAAAGCAAATGTTCATAACAGAAGAGATGATGACTATGTTTCTAAAGTAACTAATGATCTAATGGAGAACTACAAGAACATGGGTTGTCTTTGAAAATCCACTTTTTACACTCCCACCACAGTTGTGTGCTGTGAGTGATGAACAAGGTGGACGCTTTCACCGAGAGATTCCTGCCATTGAGCAACATTACCAGGGACGCTGGGACTCTGCAATAATGGATAATTACAGTTGGTTTCTGTTGAGATAGACTGATAAGACGCCTTGCAAAAAAAACATCCTCATCATATTTTGCCAAAAGAAATTGACTGTTGTAAATTCTTTTATTAATATGTTTGAGGTATTCTTTGGTTTTAGAGTTTAAAGTTTAGTCAATATGTAATATAATTTAATGAATACGTTATTTTGCCTTCTAATAGCTGAAACATTTGATCAATGTGTCATTATTGTCTTTGATAATTATAATTGATGTGTATTTATTAAACATGACGAATCTGATGAATTCTGAAACCAAAAATTAGTTAAAAGCATCATTTACAAACTAGATACAGAAAATAAGTTTTTTGACTAGTGTTATTGCTACCTATCTTGCTGCTTGAGTTTCCCATCATTTGGTGTTTTTGACATGGGGCCCTAGGGGCTACTGTGAATTAGAAAGTCAAAAATACATAGTACCTGTCTGGTAGGTTGGATTTAGTTGCCTGCTCAATAATTCTTTTTTTTTTTTCAAATGTAAAAGTTTTATTAAGTTTTCATATGCAAAAAGAGAACATCATGTGAATACAGATTATTATAACACATTGAAGTCATAAAGAGAATAAAGCAATGATAACTCAATGCAGTTTTTTCAGATCTACAAAGGAGAACAGCAGTTAAACAATACTAACAAGAATACCAATTTTCGGAAATAATATCATAAAGAACTTATAAAAACAGATTAAGAGGGAAAAGGAAAGAGAGCAACAAATAAGTAGATAAATGGAGAAATAAGTAAGAACCTGGTGGATGTGAGAATGTAGTTATATTCTCTGCTCAATAATTGTAACCTGTGTGAGAGAAGCAATGCCATATGTGTCTGCCAGCTGCTTACCTCCAGTCCCTACTGAAATAACATATATCTGATGCCAGTCTAAGTGACCATTTTTGTATGCAACAGTCAGACAAAAAGAATATGACTATGGGCAACACGGTGGCTCAGTGGCAGTGTTGCCGTGCAGTGCTGGGGTCCTTGGTTCATCATGGACAACATCTGTATGGAGTTTGTATGTTGTCCCTCTGTTTGCATTGGTTTCTTCTAGATTCCCCCATGTTCCAAACACATACAGGTAGGTTAATCTGGAACTTAGAGCTGACCACTGGGACAGGGATCACTGTAAATAATGAAGATCTCTGTAAAGCGCTGTGGAATATAACAGAGCTATATATTAATTAATACATTTGACTACACTACATAATTTAAGCTCTTAGGAGGACTGTATGGTATTCTCAGGGTTTACACTATGGCCACAGCGCTGCAGATCTGGTTAGTCTATTGAACTCGCTAAAGATCATGCAACCATACCTGCACACCGAGTAAATGCAGTCCTCTATATATTACACACGACCACCTGTCTGAGTACCCTGTTTTCTATATGACAACCCTCATTTACTTATTGTCTTTATTTTAGTCCCTATAGATAGTTGCCAGGCAGTTGCTTTTAGGCTCCAAAAGAGGCACTGTAAGTGCCCAAACAACAGCACCAGATGGAAACCGTAAATAGTGGCAGGCATAGATAGGGGTAACTATAGCAGTAGCAGCAAATATGGGGCCCAGAGCTGGAGGGGACTCTCTCAGGCGTAAGAACAAAATACCATTTTATAGATAATGGGGGTTTTCTGCTACCTACCACTACTATGTGGGCTCTCTGATATATAGCACTACATTTATAGCTTTAATTATTGTAACCTAAATTACTGCTTGAGTCTCCCACCATTAGCTGTTGCGGCCCTTGTCTCATTAGCTATGGGGCCCTATGAATGCTAAGAAGATAGTGGAATCTGGTTTCTTTGCAATGACTGTTCACAAGGATACAACTCTATGAATGGTAGTTACGCCCCTGCAGGCATAATACTCTAATACACAATAAATTAATACATGAATGAATGGTGCTATCTTGAATTCCCCAATAGAGTTAGTCATAGTGCTCTCATGAATAGTGGAATACAGCATGATTAATAAATAAAATTGAGGGTTCAGTTAAAGTACAACTCTCAGAGTCAAGCTGCAACTGAAAATTGTATTGGTTACTACTGACAAAATTTTTATTTGTACAAATTTGCAAGGCTGTGGAGTCGGTAAGCCAAAGCTCTGACTCTTCCTCCTCAATTTCCCTAACTCCGACTTCCTCATACATGGCGCATGTTTAAGTGATAACTTTACTCTAGTTCAGGGGTCCTCAAACTACGGCCCGCCGAGGATTTTTATCCAGCCCGCCGCTGCCACCTGCGGCATCGGCGATGGCAGCGGCAGAGCCGCAGTCCTCTGAATTACTGCGCGCTCTCTATAAGCTGGCCCCTGCTGTCGCGCTGCCTCACATCACTTGTCACCGGCCACAGCACCTCCCATATGATGGGAGGTGCCGTGGGCGGTGACAGGTAATATGAAAGCCATTGCGAGCCACGCGACAACAGGGGCCAGCTTCAGGGGGCGGACCCTCTGCAGCGCAAGGGAGGTGCTTGAGGGCGGACATTTACAATATATGGGAGGTGCCTGTGAGTGACAGAGGGCGGACACTGTGCAATGTATACGCAGAATGTCCGCCTTCTGCCCCTCACAGACACCTCCCATAAATATTCGCCCTCAAGCACTTCCCGTCCGCTGCAGAGTGTCCCCCACCCACAGTCGTACCCGGCGATGCCGATTGTTAGGGTCCTAAGTCGATACCGATCACTAAGGTACCGGCTTAGCACCTTAGTGATCGGTGATGGCAGCGGCGCCGGGACTAACTGTATGTGCGTCCGCCGG
Organism: Phyllomedusa bahiana; assembly: GCA_025379985.1. Taxonomy (NCBI): domain Eukaryota; kingdom Metazoa; phylum Chordata; class Amphibia; order Anura; family Hylidae; genus Phyllomedusa; species Phyllomedusa bahiana. The sequence goes on along the minus strand of JAODAL010024022.1, from coordinate 24,132 downwards.
ACGCACATACAGATGCTTCTGCGGAGGACAGGGGCTCTCCACTCCTGCAGAGTACTCTGGTGAGGCGCAGGAAGGATGCGTCTCACCAGAGTCCACAGCACGGGCGGCGTCAGCGTCATCATGCTACGGCGCGGCCTGGTGACGTCACGCTGCCTGTGAAGAAAAGGAGGGAGCAGCGACAGCGGCGGGGAGCCAGGTAAGCTGAGTGATGTCAGTTTTTTATTTTTAATTATCTCCACACCTGCTGGGGGCCTAATTCTACCTACACCTGCTGGGGGCCTAATTCTACCTAGGTCTGCTGGGGGCCTAATTCTACCTATGTCTGCTGGGGGCCTAATTCTACCTATGTCTGCTGGGGGCCTAATTCTACCTATGTCTGCTGGGGGCCTAATTCTACCTATGTCTGCTGGGGGCCTAATTCTACCTACACCTGCTGGGGAACCTAATTCTACCTACACCTGCTGGGGGACCAAATTCTACCTACAGACCTGTTGGGGGCCCTAATTCTACCTACAGAGCTGCTGTGGGCCCTAATTCTACCTACAGACCTGCTGGGGGCCCTAATTCTACCTACAGACCTGCTAGGGGACCTAATTCTACCTACACCTGCTGGGGGACCTAATTCTACCTACAGACCTGCAGGGGACCTAATTCTACCTACACCTGCTGGGGGACCTAATTCTCCCTACAGACCTGCTGGGGGACCTAATTCTACCTACACCAGCTGGGGGCCCTAATTCTACTTACACCTGCTGGGGCCCTAATTCTACCTACAGACCTGCTGGGGGGGGGGGGCCTAATTCTACCTACACCTGCTGGGGGAACTAATTCTACCTATGTCTGCTGGGGGCCTAATTCTACCTACACCTGCTGGGGGCCCTAATTCTACCTACAGACCTGCTGGGGGCCCTAATTCTACCTACAGACCTGCTGGGGGACCTAATTCTACCTACACCTGCTGGGGGACCTAATTCTACCTACACCTGCTGTGGGGCCTAATTCTACCTACGTCTGCTGTGGGGCCTAATTCTACCTACGTCTGCTGGGGGACCTAATTCTACCTACGTCTGCTGGGGGACCTTATTCTACCTACGTCTGCTGGGGGCCTAATTCTACCTACGTCTGCTGGGGAACCTAAATCTACCTACGTCTGCTGGGGGACCTAAATCTACCTACGTCTGCTGGGGGACCTAAATTCACCTACACCTGCTGGGGGACCTAAATTCACCTACACCTGCTGGGCCACCTAAATTCACCTATACCTGCTGGGCCACCTAAATCTACCTATACCTGCTGGGCCAATAATAAATTGGGTATCACTGTAATTGTATTGACCCCCAAAGTAAAACTTTTTTTGAAAACTATATTCCGGCCCTCCAATGGTCTGAGGACCCCTGCTCTAGTTTAATGGTAACATCAGGCTTTTTATCACCTTATGACACAATAATGAAGCTATTTAGGTAGATCATAAAACATATTTATATATATATTTATTTTAAACACAAAAACTGGGAAAAAATGTAATGAATAACATTTGTTGAGTCTATGAACTTGTTCTGAGAAATAGTATCACCTCCATCAGATCCTTTATAGACGAGGCTAGAGAACGGCCTCTCAACACTAACTTGGATTTGGTGCAAAGTGGTGACCACATGGGCAACATAAGATATATTAGCAGTAGCACTGGTAAGACCCAATTCCTCTTGCTCTTGGCACTGCATTGAACTAAATGGATATATGTTTTATATATTTTTGGAGTTGGAGTCGGTCCATTTAATATCAACTCCGACTCTACCAAAATGGACAGCGACTCCACAGCCCTGCAAAATTGTATATATTTCTCTTATAAAGATTACCCAATTTTTCAATGTTGCATTAATCAGTGATGCAGTGCCATACCAACATGTAACCACTACAGCCAATCACTGACAGCAAAAGAGATGCCAACATGACGCTACAAGAATGAACCAGCTCCTTCCTACCCACCCTCTAAACTAAAAAAATTACAGAGGAACATTAAACAATTGGAAGATGAATAGTCACACCCTTTCATTATTTATTGATAACGCAGATGCTTTAAAAAACTCATATGTTGTGTGGCTCCAATGAATGACAGATGACTACTGTGGCATTGACTACTGTCATCATTGCTGGGATGCACACAGACACCAAAAGAGGACCACAAGATTGTCCACGCTAGAGAGTCTAGAGATTTAGATGGCGAGCAGGTTCTTATTTTAACAAATATGCAGCTGACAGATTTTATTTTTTTGAAAGCCGGGCAACCTCCATAGTGTTGTCATCAGATCGTGCCAATAAGTGAGCACACTTTTGAGGAAGCAGCATAAAAGTCTCAACATTCCCAGGATTCGGTATTCACTGATATGAAGGCACAACACGACAAACTAACACCCGCTGCTTCCACCACACTGGATCCTGAATGACTGTTTTCTCCACATGCTTACATTTATGACCTTAATTTATCTATCACTGAGCCTACATCCTCGCAAACCAATATTATATACAGAGGACGTTTCTTTTTTAATTTAATATGATTTTACCAGGCTATGGTACAGCACTGCTCATTACAGTATGCAATGTATGTACAGTATGTCTCCAGTATGATTCAACTAAATAGCCCAAAAGACTAAAAAGGGAAAACAATCAAATAATCAATTGTTTTAAAATATCTCTTCCGGGTTATCTCGCATACGGTAATTTACATAAAATATTGAGGAAATGCATAAACATTACTTTCTCACAGAACTCTAAATTAGACTCATTACAATATATCAAATAAAGTCTTTATGAATTGTTTGCAGAAAATAGAAGCAAGCACAATATTTCCATTGTTCAGCCTCACTGAATAGCCCTAATGCTTGTGCAGATGCATTATCACATTGATTGCACATCTACGGCAGAAATCTCTGCTGTGGATCCTATTGTAACAAAGACATTATGGGAATAGAGCTGAACGCTCTAACGTTCTCTATTGGATGTAGCCATCCTTAATTTGCTTGTGACTCACTGAGTCTTGGAAAGCAAAAGTGACTCATGCCAAGCCAGTATTGCTCATTGGCATACAGCTGTTTTGGGGTTTTGATCTTCATCAGGGCACAGCAGAGGCGAGAGGTGATGTGTAGCTCAGAAAGGGTAATATTTCTCATTGGGGAGAGGCACCATGGTGGTGCGTGAGGATTCAAAGATCGTCTTTTGCACCTCACTGGGTATTTACATGTAACAAAAGCATACTGGCTTTGCATTAATCTTTTTCGCTTTCCAAGACTCGTTGAGTCACAAGCGAATTAAGGATGGCTATATTTAATAGAGGGCGCTAGAGCATTCAACTCTCTTCCCATAATGACTTTGTTATATGTAACTGCCCAATAAGGTGCAAAAGACCCTTTTCAAGTCCTCACACGCCGATTTGGTGCCTCTCCCCAATGAGAACTACTACCCTTTATGGCTCCTCCTGTAAATACATGCTGGATTCACCATTGCCTATTGAAGCCTTGCCAGAATTAAATTGAGAATTACAATTAAATATTATTCTCTTGTTTCATCCTGTTTGAAATCACAATCCAACATTTAAAAATAAAGTTTCCTTTGTATTGTCCTGGAGATGTCATTCCTCATCCCCCCACCACCATTGTGTGATACCTCTGCCCTCCATATATCTCTGCTCTAATCTCGAGATACCTCCCCTCACGTAATCTCTGCTCCTCACAGGACCTTCTCCTCTGCTCCCCTCTCACTAGCTCCTCACACAACCGTCTCCAAGACTTCACTCGTGCTTCACCCATTCTCTGGAACTCCTTAACCCAAAACATCAGACTCTCCCCAACTTTCACCAGTTTCAAAAGCAACCTGAAAACCTATCTCTTCAAGATAGCCTATAACCTACACTAACCCCACCACCAGTACACCGGCCCGCAAGCATGTCTGCCCCACACCTCCTGTCTCTCCCCTTCTTCCCTGTAGATTGTAAGCCCTCATGGGCAGGGTCCTCTTTCCTCTCTGTATCAGTTACTAGTCATTTTTTGTCACCATTGTATTTGTTCAACATTTGTTATGTATGTAATTCCCCTTGAATGTACAGCGCCCTGGAACTAATGGCGCTCTAAAATAAATAATAATAATAATAATACTGCTACATCAGCAAAAGGCTTCTGAAAGGGAATGTGATATTATCGCCAAATGTTGAAGTCGGCAGGAGGAGAGGCATTTGAAAGGAAGATATTGTGCAGTTCAGTATGTTCTGTGATCTTCAATTGAAAAAGAATTGTTTTCTACCACTTTTTTTGGCCAGCAGACCTCTGATAGGAGTTGAAACTGTCCCTGTGTTTTCAGTTCTATTGCAATCACTGCGTGTCAGCGTTCCCAAAAACCGGCATAACTTTTCCCTATAACTTTTAAATAGTTTTATTGAAGTCCGTGCATCTGTTTGGCGCAAAGAGCTCAGTTGTACGCAAATTGTGTTATACATATTTTATAGTAAATTACGCCTGTAGTCAGTGGTGCGAAGGCCTCCATATTAATCCATATTAATCCATATCAATCCATATAACATTTACAGACTCCTTTTTCCAGTAATTTTTAATCTGTGGGTCAGACAGGTTTAAGGGTCATGCTGCGGTCCAGGACAGGGATAGTCAATGTCCAGTTCAAGTAAAATGATGGTTCAAATCATACTGCCTTCTGGCACTTTTTAATTTGTGGGTCATGCAGGTTTAAGGGTCAGGCTGTGGTGCAAGACAGGGATAGTGAATGGTCTGTGATTTTTTTTTCTGTGACTGTTGTTGCCTAATTGTCTTGTCTAAGATGTAGCAGGTATCCATTTGACTGTTGTGGATGTTAATTCCAGCTTCTCCACCCATGTTTGGGTGTAAGAATGAAGGTGTTGTTCCTCTCCCATAGACTTTAATGGTCATCGGTGATAATCTGTTATCGACTATCGGATATCGTCATGATAATTGTCGATATCGACTATCGACTCGATAACGATAGTTGACACAATCGCTCATCACTACGTATAAACATGGCAACGTGCAAAGCAGTGTGCATGGAGCCTGCGTAGTAGCACAGAGTCCCTATGGGTTTGTACTACAGACCATTAAGTAGTGTGCTGTCATATAGTGACCCTGATAGACAAGGTATTCTCCCCTCCATAGTACAGAATCCTGTGGAGCATGTAATGATCTAAATACATGAGAAAAATGCACTATATGAAAACAGAGGCACATGAAAGTACCGTATAGCCCATGAATTCCTATTAAAACCATGTTACAGGTGCAAACAGGCATAATTGAGTTTAGTTTCTAAGACAGCTTTCACACGGGTCAGAAATGCTGCAAATTATCTGTAGCAAAAAATCTGCAGTGTTTTCATAAGTAAATCCACAGCGGCCAGTCTGCACTGAATTGTGCAGACCGTGGTGCAGATTTGTTGCAGAACTGCCATTGCAGATTCTATATTGGTTTAAGTGTAGGTAAGTAAAAAAAGAAATGCATTTAAAACCTGCAGTTGTGGATTCTGCTGCACAGGTAGCAAAAAACAGTGTTATTGCGGATTTTTTTTAAAGCGGCTTTTTGTATCAATAATACAATCACTGCAAAAAGGACATTAGCAACACAGTTCATGTTTCTGAAAATTTGCTGCAGTATAGAGTAAGAACTTGGCTGCAATGTGAAGCATATACCAGTAGAGTTGTAATGCATTCATACTAACAATTCAGGACTAAAAAAAGCAAACATGAATTCCCAATGTTCGGCATTGTAGGTACAAGCTTCCAGGGACCTGATCAGTTATTAAACACAGTGGTAGGTTGTTCCTGTGAGAAGACTGTTGTCATTTAATAGGGAGATTAAGTTTTACAGCTCTATCGATGCATCTGACAGAGTAATAGACTTGTGGTTTGTATAAAGGATCAGCGCTCCACACTTTCCACCGTATCTCTCACACCTCATCACTCAAGAGAAATGAATAAAAAGATTACACTACTAATGGGTGTATTCTTGTTAAAAGCCTTTAATACATGACTTTCCTTGGCATCACATGCAGGATCAACCTGGGATTATGGCTTCAGGCATTACAGCACTGGTATAGAATGGCATAAGAAGCTGCATTTTGCTGCTTGCTCGCCTCCATTTTATAGTTGCTTATACAACAGATTGTTTTTCTCTCCATGTTAGGTTTAAATGGATGAATGATATATGTACAGTATTATCTAACAGATTGCAGAACACTGATGAAACTGACATAACACAATGTCATCTGCTGAGGACGTACCGTATATCAGTGATCAGATATTTGGCTAGCTGTTCACATATGTAATAGGTGTTTAGCAGGTACTCTGCTAAACATGACACTCTAACCATTTCCATATGATTAACCAGCCTGACGGAGACCAGAAGGACATCCTCTCAATATACATTAGAATAGTGTCAAAAAGATAAAGGTATGTAATAGCACAGTAGACTATGCTATGCTATACCTCAAGATCTTATAAAATATGTATACTTATTCTGCCACCGATGTACATTAGAGAGATCCCTGAAGAATTGTGAGTAGTCTCTGCACAAGTGTATGGTAGATAGTGAACTCGCTATATTACTCCCCTTCCAAAGAATGTGAAGGTCCAGTAAGAAGGATGCAATGGATGTGCCTTCAGGGTATTTTATTCACTGTACCTTGAGTGAACACACAGGAAAAATAAAGGTGTTCAAAACAAATTTGCCTCTCAGTTCTATGCAAACATGTCTGAACAAGATGCAGTCACGACTACAATGAGGCAAGACAGGATGTGACTTCACAGGAAAGGAACATGAGAGCAAAGACATATGGGAAAATACATAATCATTCAACAAAACCATTACAAACAGTGGCCAAAGGGTGGCAGCATAGCAAATCAAACATTGCATATAATAAGCATAACATGAATTCACATGTAATATTAATGGGTGACAACTGAAAGCCATAGCTGGGACAGCACAATACTTTTGATGGATACCATTGTAGCCTACAGGTTGTATGGGTTGTATGGCATCTGTCAGAGATCTCTTGTACATAGATATTTTGGGAAACTCCAGTGACATATCTATCTTTGTTCACATACCGTAATTCAGAAACGAAATTTTCCTCTCTTACAGTGAAGCTACCAATCTATTCCTAGTTCCAAGAGAGACTGGTAGACTGTCTGGTTGTCTCTAGATATGAATACCCACAAATGTGTTTAGTCAACTGACTACCATGCCTTGAAACAACCTTTACAAAGGTTATATTCAATATACCCTATTCTTTTTTTTATTCTGCGACTTTTGTACTCGTGGTATGCCCTGTTGAAGATTCTTATTTTTGTCCTTTATAAATGACATAAATGGTTTTTCCATAATTTGAAATAAAAAAAATATATATATTTTTAACTAAAGCAATACAAACATTATACATCTCACAGTTATACATGGCAAATCTGTTCCAAAGTTAAAGAATTTCCATACTGTCCAAAATTCTGGGTTAGAAAATAGGAACACAAAGAACAAAGGGGTGGCAATTATATGCATTGGGCTTTCTATGTTCAGCTCTTTGCGAGTTCTGAATGCAGATAAGAAAACTTGGTTAACTATATTCGGAACTGCCATAGACTCAGAGAAGATATGGCGAATGCACCGCAATCTTAAAGTGTTTGTCCCTGCGAACAGAAAATTAAATGAAAATGTCATGTACATAACCAAGTGTTTAGACAGATAATCCTGCAATACCTATCATCGAAGCAAATAGGAAAAGTTGCGTTGGAATCTGCAATTTTGTGAGAGAGGACCAGCCAAATGTCTAATGTGTATGGAGGCCTCTCGACTCTCCCTAACAGATGATGTTGTTGGACAGAAGGATCAGCATACTGCATTACAATGCTGATCATTTAGTTTTTCTGATGCCATTGTTGTCTGTTGTCTGGCCAGAGCTTTTCTTTTCTCTCTGTTAAAAAGACATGCATGCTCAGCTGAGCTGGGTGTGCCTATATATGGGGAAATCTAGAAGTATAGCTGTTCAGTTTACAGCTATCAAAGGTGTAAGTGCACTCTTAAAGAGTGTCGACCATGTGACAATCAAATGGTTCAAAATGTCTTTAAAATTCTGTGCAATATCACTGGACCACTGGACCATCTACCACTTCCTGCTGTCAGTGCCACACAGCAAAGTGTTGTTTAGTGGTGAAAACTATATAGCCTGCAATTGGCTATTACTAGGTGATGAGAACTGTACAAAATTTAAAACGTTAATACCTTATAAGACAAAAACTTAAGCAAGAAAAAATCCTTTTAAATGGTGTATAAATCTTAAAGTCTGACTTCATGGAGCCAGCAGTGACAGAACCCTGTTTCCTTAACCTTTAGGCAAAGTACTAACAAAATGATCTGTTCAATTAAGGAATTGTACACTGGTGAATCACAGCCTCTCTGTCCCAGTCTTCACTAATATCTAGTAAAATGGGAACAAACTGCAATACACCTAGTATACAGGACATGGACTTGTGGACACTGTTTCTTGTAAAAAGCAGTCCAATCATCTAGACTTGTAAAACCTATGCAGGTTGATGCACAGTGCTGCCATACTACAGAGGATAAATATAGGATGCAATTATATAATATGCACAGTGCTGTCATACTACAGAGATAATAAACACAGGATATAATTATATAATATGCACAGTGCTGTTATACTACAGAGATAATAAACACAGTGATGTAATTATATAATATGCACAGTGCTGTAATACTACAGAGATAATACAAAAAGGATATAATATATAATATGCACAGTGCTGTCTTATACTGAGATAATAAACAACAGTGACTAGTTGGGATATATAATTGTGCACAGTGCTGTCATATACAGAGATATACACGGACATAATATTATAATATGCCACAGTGCTATCATTACTAACCAGAGGATAATTAACACAGGAATAATTAGTATAATAGGTTACAGTGCTGTCATACTACAGAGATAATAAACATATTGATGTAATTATATAATATGCACAGTGCTGTAATACTACAGAGATAATAAACACAGGATATAATTATATAATATGCACAGTGCTGTCATACTACAGAGATAATAAACACAGGATATAATTATATAATATGCACAGTGCTGTCATACTACAGATATAATAAAAACAGTGATGTAATTATATAATATGCACAGTGCTGTTATACTACAGAGATAATAAACACAGTGAGGTAATTATATAATATGCACTGTGTACTGTAGAATATACAGGATAAATAAACACACGTGATGTAATTATGTAATATGCACAGTGCTGTCATACTACAGAGATAATAAACACAGGATGTAATTATATAATATGCACTGTGCTGTAATACTACAGAGATAATAAACACAGGATATCATTATATAATATGCACAGTGCTATCATACTACAGAGATAATAAACACGGGATATAATTATATAATATGCACAGTGCTGTCATACTACAGAGATAATAAACACGGGATATAATTATATAATATGCACAGTGCTGTCATACTACAGAGATAATATATACAATAGGCCAGATTTACCATTGTGTTTGTGTTTAGACTTTGTTGTGAAGTGCGCTGAAATCTGCTGCATTTTGGTGTGTCTTACTTTAGACGCACTTATTAAGCAGTTTTAGACAGTTTTCACAGATCTATGGGGAATTGGATGCAATTTAGAAGAAGGGTCAGGGTTTGATGGGAAGGAGTATGACTTAAAAAGTGCAAAAAGTGCAAAATAAATCAACTAATGAGTCAAGTTTAAAGTCTAAACTTGGCCAAAATAATCAAACAGCAAAATTTGGTAAATTTGGTTTGCAAGGATTTGCAAAAAAAGTGGTGACCCGCACAGCCGCACATTTGGGGGTCTCCACATGAAAGTTTTCAAGTCTGCCAACAAAAATTACTTAAAAAACTATCTAAAACGAAAGTAAATAATCCCCATTGACCTCAAATGAAAACATGTATCGGAGTTTATACATCGCGTACTTTCTCTGTCGGTTTTTAAGAGTAAAGAAAACTTAGAACATGTTCATTCTTCCATCGTATTCAAGGTGCGGATCCATGTCCAATACAACATACAAATGTTTTAGATGCAGATCCACATCCAAAACCTCACAGACATGTATGGGACTAGTTATCTAACTGTAAATCTGCTGGAATCCACCAGAAAAAATGACCTAAATCTACTTCAGGTTAAAAGTGGCATAGAGTTCTCTTTCATCTTTCAGATGTGTAATATTTTAAAAAAGGGGTTTCTAATACTCAATTTCATCTTAAATAGTCCTGTTTTACATTTTCTTTTGAATTCGGAACAGTTTATTATTCGGGTCTGCAGTGCGAGCTGTGAGGACACCGGGTCGTAGCTATACACTAGTGCGGCAGCCTATCAGGAGGATAGAACGGGTTTGTAGCTTAGTGACCTGAGGAGTTGATCCCGCCATACAAAGGGAGGTATCTGGAATAGGGGGACACTTTTAAAGGCCCAACAATGAAAAGTGACTTGTTTTTGAAGATCTTTAAACAACCCTTAGTAAAAACCCCCTTTTTAACCCTTAAGGACCCAGCCTTTTTTGCCCTTTTCTGACGCCCTATTTTTGAAATCTGACCTTTTTTGTAAATTTTTTGCCCTTTTACCTATCATGTGTTTTCAGATTGTTTTCTCGTGACAATTGTGCTTAAGTTAGTAAGAAATTTTATCCATACAATCCTTGTTTGTTTGTGAAAAATTCAAAATTTCATAAAAATTTTTGGAAAAAAATTTGCGATTTTTGAAATTTGCAAAATTTCTCGTAAAGAAAATAATTATCACCAAAAAATGTTATAACTACTCTACCATATGCACTTGGGTTTGGGCTTTTATTTTTTAAATGCTTCTTTTTTTTTTTACACATTAGGGGGCTTAGAAATTTAGTAGTATTTTCTCACTTTTCAAAAAAATTTAAAAATTTTACATTTTTTTAGGGACCACTCATTACGTGCTTTGAGGGGCCGCTGTTGATATCCCTTTGTGAGCCATTGAAAAAACTAGACCCCTTAACGTATTTACAAACTATTTGGGAAGTTGAAAAACCCCCTTTAGATATTTCACAAAAATTTAAAAGCAAAGGGGGAGGTAAATTTAAAAATTTTCCCCTTTTTTTTTGCAGATTTAATATTTATCCATTTTTCATGAATACGGTAATGTGCCCCAGGTAAATGAAATTTTTAATAAAAACCCCCCAGGTCTGCCGTTTTTAGAATACCCCAATATTGCCCTAGGGCATTATTTGGAAAAACCCCATAAGCCCAAATGGGAGCCCCTTTGGGATTTGGGGGCTCTTTTCAAGATTTTATTTGGGCGCCTTTCGGTTTGGGGACACCCTAAGGTGCAAAAATTTAATAAACACCCCTAAATAATGCATATTGGAAACTACCCCCTTAAAAAATTATCCGGGTGCTTGAGTATATAGACCCCAAGTATTCAAAAATTTTTTTTTTGCTTTAGGTTGAAAATTAAAAAAATTTTTTTTCCAATAATCTGCAATTTTTATTAAAATGTTTCATATATACAAGGAACCCCGGGAAAAAAAGACCCAAAAAAATTTTGTTAAGCAATTTCTTCCAAGTTCGGAAAAACCCCCCTACAGGGGGGTGTAAATGCTGTTTGGGCGCATGGCAGGGCGTTAAGGGGGGGAGCCATTTGGCTTTTGGAAACGCAGATTTTGGTGGGCCAGTGCATTTGCAAAAACCCCCAAAGTAGCAAACAGGCAACCTTTCCCAAAAAAGGGCCCGCCCCTTTTTGGTTAACCCACCTCAGGATCTCATCAGGGATTTATTCTGATTTTGGCAACAGGTGTCCTATTTTTTTTTTTTCCCAATGGGGGGGGAAAACGCAGTTCGGGGTCATTTTTTTTTGGGTTTTAAATTTACAGCATTCGCCGTGCAGTGTAAAGATGTAAAACTTTACTAGGGGGTCGGTTACAATTAAAATGATATAGATTTTATAAGTTTTTTCTGTTTTATTACTTTTACCCCAGTAAAAAATACGTCTATAAAAAATTGGTTTTTAGTTGTCTTTTCTGCACCCATACTTTTTTATTTTGTGTGTAGAGCTGTTATGGGTTTGTTTTTTGGGGAATGAGTTGAAGTTTTTTTGGTCCCATTTGGTAGTGTTTTTTATTTTTATTTTTTTAGGGGTCACTGTACGGTAATTTTGAATGGTAGCTTTACTCGCAGGTCAATCATTAACCCAACCCAAATTTGTATTTTTTTTTTATTTTTATGCTTTTATAAATAAAAAAAAAATTTTTTTAAACCCAGGAAATTTTCGTTTTATCACCATAGTCTGAGGCCATAACTTTTAATTTTCTGTGCTTGGGGTGGGGGGACTTTTTTTTTTGCGAGATGATTTAATTTTTTTTTAGTATTTTTTGGGGGGGCAAGGCTTTTTGATCGCTTTTAAATCCATTTTTGGAGGCCAGGGTGAAGAAAATAGCAACCTAGTGTGTTTTTTTTTTATTTTTTAAAGGGCCACCTGCTATCCGTGATAAGTTAGTTTTTTGGGTCGCTAAGATTATGGCGATACCCATATTTTTATAGTTTTTTTTATTTGAAAAACTTTAAAAAAAAAAAAAAAAAAGGTTTTTAGTGTGTAAAACAAATTTAGATCGCATTTTTGAGAGTATACATTTTTTTTTTTTCCCCTATTTCGACTGATAAAAGGGCTTTTTTTTTTTGGGGATGAACTGACGTTTTTAAAATTGGACAAATTGGTGTTTCTGGAGTTTTTGATCGTTTTTATCCATTTTTTGGCTCGGGGTGAAAATTACTTAAATTTGTGTTTTTTTTTTTTTTTTTTTTTTTTTTACGGGGTTCACGTACGGTTAATTAAAAGGGGAGATTTATAGGGGGTCGTTACGCACCGGCGATACCAATATGGGGACTTTATTTATTTTTTTTCTTTTTTGGGCGATTTTACGTTTGTAAAAGGGAAAAGGGCGTTGTAAGTATTTTTACTTTTTTCTTTTTTTTCTTTTTTTTAATTTGGGGAAATACACACCAAGCTTGTTGCTTTGACTGGGTTCCATGGGAACTGTCGCACATGCCGGACATGCCCACAGGGGACGGCCGGGGGGTTTTGGGCTACAGAAAACCCGGGAAAGGAAATTCTTGCCTCCGTTTTGGGCTGCAGAGGGGGGGAGCTGCACGGATCGGGGGTCCGTGCGCTGCTGCCGCCCACAAGACGAGGAGGAGCGTTTTTTTCCTGCGTCCTTCTTGTTTTGCCCGGGAAAAAACCCCCCCCCCCGGGGGGTGGGGTCCCCCCCGGGGGGATGGAATAAACTGACACCCCGCGCCCCTCGCGGTCTCTGTTTAGAGTTCGCCGGCCCCCCCGGACTATCATAGTCCCGGTGCGTGAACCCCAAAAACCCCTGGAGTATGGATGCCCCAAAATGGGGAAGGGGTTAAGGTTTTAAAAATTTGGTGCATCTTACTCATGTGCAATTTTTATTAAAACGGGCATATTTAAAGCCATTTCTACTAAATATCCCCCTAAGTTTACTCTGTCTAAGTTTTAGACAGAATTGGTAAATCTACCCCTGTTATTCTGCAGAACATAGCTAGTCTACTCCGTAATGTTACAGCACAGGAATTATATAAAGTGATGTCACAGTGCAGGGATAATATACACTGTTATATCATAGCACAGGGAAAATTTAACATCTACAAACACAAAAATAAAATACACCATCATTTTTATAGTCAAGAATAAAATAACCTCTATCATAGACAGGATATTTCACTCATTCTGCAAAAGGAAAATATACACCCCTTTATATCATAGCAAGGGGAAAAAATACACCCTCTACAGCACAAGGGTAATATACACCCTCATTCATGCCAAGAATAAAATACACCTATATCATAGCCAGGTATTACCCATATATCATAGACAAAATTTAAAACACCTCATTCATAGCACAAGGATAATATACACCATCATATCATAGCACAGGGGGGTATACACCTCATTTTATACACAAGGATAATTAAAACCTCTATCAAGCACAAGGGGAAAAATACAGCTATATTGCAAAAATAATATACAGCCTAACATAGCCAAGAATAATTACACCTCATTCATAGCACAAAGGATAATATACACCATCATATCATAGCACAAGAATAATATACAGCTAAATATCTTAGCAATGGTAATATAAGCATCATTTCTTTTGCACTAGGGATTTGATATTTACACCATCTTATATGCACAAGAATACTATACAGCCTATATCATAGACAGGGATGATATACACCATTATATCATAGCACAGGGATGATATACAGCATATATCATAGCACTGGATGATATACACCATGTTACATCTACATGCACAGGAGATGATATACTGCATCATATCATGCACAGGATGATATTACAGCATCATGTCATAGCAACAAAGGATTAATTATACACCATCATATCATAGCACAGGGAAAATATACAGCATCATATCATAGCACAAGGATAATATACAGCCTCATATCATAGCACAAGAATAATATACAGCCTCATATCATAGCACAAGAATAATATACACCATCATATCATAGCACAAGAATAATATACAGCATCATATCATAGCACAGGGATGATATACACCATCATATCATAGCACAGGGATGATATACACCATCATATCATAGCACAGGGATGATATACACCATTAACTATCATGAGGGGGGGGGGAGGGCACAGAGGATTAATATAACCATCATGTCATAGCACAGAGAATAATTACGCATCATATCATAGACAGGGTAAATATACACCTTTTTTTTTTTTTTTTTCATAAACATAGCACGGATTGATATACACATTCATATCATAGCACAAGAATAATATACAGCATATTATCATAGCAAGGGGGAAAATATACACCATATAACAAGATCAGGATGTTATAACCTCATTCATAAGCATAAGCACAAGGTGTAATATACGCATCATATCATAGACAGGTGACTAATTTTACACATCATATCATAGCACAGAGATAATATACGCCATCATATTATAGCATTGGGATTGTGCATCTTAGGCTATGTCCACACTGCACAGGATTACGATCGTTTCTCGTTGCGCTTTTGTTTTTTTAAAAGCGCCGCAGATACGATCGTCTGATGTGGGTGACATAGACAGGCAATAGAAAAGTCGAGTTGCTGTTCTCGCGAGCTCGTGCTTTTCTCTTGCACGTCTTTCGCGGCAGAGGCATAGATTATACAACCTGTTGTATTATAACGCTGGTGCTTTCGTTTTTTGTGTGTTCTTCCCATTACAATACTATTGTATGACGGGACGTCTGGTGAATAAAAATGAGATGCTGGCTTTGTGCACATATGGTGACAAAAGCAGCGGTCCTGCATCAGAGAGAACGGCCGCTTTTGGGACGGTTTTTTCTCTGATGCAGTGTAGACATAGCCTAACTTCACCGCGTAGAAAAAAACCTGTATAATGATGTCACATGTTGGTATAATGTGCACATGATGTCACAGTACAGAAATAATACAATAATGCTACAACCCATGAATAATGCAAAGAGTAATGCTATGGGAAGTGGTTATGCCCATAGCAGTAGTAAAACTTAGAATGGGGGCCACATTCAATTTCTACATTATCATACATACATCAATACATGCAGCAGCTGTTTGAGCAGGTGGGGGCCCATTTCTGCTGTAACAGATTTGGATTTATGTGCCATCACAGCAAAGCAACCAGTGTGACTACAAGCAAAAGCAATGTAACCCGAGCCCTTCAGGTCCTACAGGTGCATGGTATTGTTTGGCCATATGTAATGGATTTAGCTACCATTTTATCAGCTGGTTGTAAATGATGCACCTACTCGAGTACATGATCATGCCATTAGGAGCTGCCATTGGGGAGATGGATTACTCCGAACATTCCTTGAACAACACACATGATATTTAGAAGAGACAAATAATGAAGATTATTTCCCAAGCTCTTCATAATGAACAGCCCCAGTGCTTTTATGGAAAGAAGATAGATGGCATCCGATTATCTAAATTAGGAGTCCTGCTTAGGGAAATCACTTACAACAATTAAATAGAGTGCTGGTCAATAACCGGCAGCAGTGAAAGCAGTAAAAAGAAAATTGATGATTTTCATGGTGGTGTTCATTAAAGTTCATAGAGTAGTATAACACATTTGTTAACAGGATGGCACACACATTTTGCCAAGCACTAAGGTAGATCAAAGTTTTCTTAAAGGGGTTTTGCCACGATGTAATGTTGACGTGGGATCCTCCAAAATGGGTTTTTAATCACTTTTCTAAATATATGTGATTACAAAAATTGCAGCCTGAGAGAGCTACAGCGATGCCATACCTGCCCTTACATTTTCTTTAAAAGCTTCTTATTTGATATGACCTGACAAGAGCTGCGGCCGGGCTTGCACAGAGCACACTACTTTATCTTATTGATTGAGGGAGCTGAAGAAGCTTTCATGGCACCGGGTAGAAATACAGTATGTTGTCTTTTGTATACAGAATCCACTAGTTGTAGTTGTGATTATCTGAGTAGATCCTGCTTTGATTGATGACAGAGAACATGGAAGAAGCTTTCAAGCTACTGTGGAGAAAGGTGTTTGTATTTTGTATTCAGAATCTAACTAGTTGTAGTTTGATTATTGATGCGTACCATTTCACACGTCCATTATGCATGGCTCTGTGCTCTCCCTCGCCTCTCCCTCTCTTTACCAGCGTGGCTTATGTTTAATTAGCGTCTTTAGCAGATAAGGATGTCCTGCAAAACCCTTTAAGGTTTACCAATAGCTGCAAATACATTTCGGGTTAGTCAGCAAAAGAAGGTAGAGACAGAATGACTTCAGGATCAGGATTACAGGTTTTTTATTGTTGACTATAACTATGGACACACATACAATAGGAGCTGTAGCCACAAAACTAAGGGCCACATGTATGAAAACTGTCTAGGTCTAAAATTCACTTTGTTGCCCACAGCAACCAGAGCGCCCCTTTCCTTTGTCCAGAGCACTGTATTAAATGAAAGGGGCCGCTTCTGATTGGGTTGTGTAAGGGACACAACAGTGAGTTTTAGAACCTAGGCGATTTTCATACACGTGGCTCTATTGTTCTAATTTGACATTTTTGTAGTGCTCCATGTTTTATTTATATGACACTAAAACACTAAATAACTTTTAAAGGAATTGTCCAGGATTAGTAAAACCACGGCTGCTTACTTTAAGACTATGTCTCCATTGCATCGGACAAACAATGGCCCGAAAGCAGCCGTTTTTTTTCCTATGCAGGACCGTGTTTTTTGTCACGCTTTGTTTTGTCACGCTTTTTTTTGCCGTCACCCATATAATTGTATTGTATGGGAAGACACCAAGCAAATTAAAAGCACTGGCGTATTATACAACATGTTGTATAATACGCCGGTGCCAGAAGGTGAGCGGAGAAAAGACGAGCTGTGGAGAATACATCTTGTCTTTTCTATTGCCGCCTATGGGGCCGCACGAACGATCGTATCTTCGGCGCCCTTTAAAAAACTAAAATCCCCAAAATTATGATCGTATTATCATGTTGCAGTGGAGACGCTCTGCCTAAGAATAGCAAGCCAGCTCTGTCACAGGATGTGTCTGGTGTTGTAGCTCAGCTCTGTAGAAGTGAATGGAGCTGAACTCCAATACCAGATGCTTCCTGTGACAGTTTTTAAAGAAAGCAGCCATGCTTTTATAATCCTGGATAACCTCTTTAAGTCAGTTGTGGTATTCTACATTTGCAAGTCTTATGTCTATCCTATGCTTGCACTTCAACACTTATATCCATTCATCTGTACCCATACATGAAGGCTATCTTTAAACATTATGGGCTATATGTATGAAACTGTGTTGGGTTATAAGTAATGTCTTGCTGCCATAGCAACCATCAGAGTGCCCTTACATTTCTCATATAGTGCTCTGTAAAGAATGTGAAACGGGCGCTATGTATGATTGGTTGCTAATGGGAATCAAAGGAAGTCTTATTAGACCTAGACAGTTTTTAATTACATGTCCCTATATACTTCCTAAGCTTTAATAAAAAATTAATAAAGTGCATTTGTAACTGTAGAAATGGAAATTATAAATAAGAAATCCTAGTTGCATCCTTTCCTACACTTTCATACATCTTCCATTTAGGATTCTGATGCCTTTGGCAGGGCAGATAGTACTTACAGAAAGGGAGACATGTATAATTTTTGGTGTCCAGGCACCATTTGTGCACAAAAGTAGTGTAGAAAAGACAATTCCGGCTCAGGTAAACCACATTTAAAGGGGTTTACCTGTTCCAGCAGTAATGTGTCTGGATTTGCTGTATTAAAGCTATAAATCTATTGCTTCGTACTGCTTCTAGTGCGCTCCCCCACCTCCTCACGCCCCCCAAAATCAGGGCATTACAATAGTGCCACTAGGCGCTCTGTAATGCACTCTGATTTGGAGTGAACTTGTTATTCTAAATATCAGCGA
The DNA here is from genome assembly GCA_025379985.1 of Phyllomedusa bahiana. Lineage (NCBI taxonomy): Eukaryota > Metazoa > Chordata > Amphibia > Anura > Hylidae > Phyllomedusa > Phyllomedusa bahiana. Next base: position 5,558 of record JAODAL010024022.1, on the reverse strand, counting down.
AGCCTGTTCTGAAAAGACGCCAGACTTCTGGCGCAGCCCCGTTCATACAAAGTGTCTTTTCCTCGTTTCTATTGTTTGAATGAGAATTATGTAATTCTTCAGTTTCCCTGAGGGGGCACTGCAGGATAAGTTGAAACACTTTAAGCATGTTGTTTTCCGCCCACTTTAGAGTCTTGCGACAGTGGTGTGGTACTTTGTGATCAGCTTAATATTAAGGAACCTTTTAATAGACTGTATAAAGCAGATGACTCCTTTACGGTCATCCTTCACAGGAATGAAGAGTAGAAGGGTATTATGATAATAGAAAATATGAAGAGGAATGAGAATTTCCCTACACACTGCTCATTTGCTCAGCTGTTATATAACAGTAATTTAAAAATAAATACTATTTAAGTGGGATACATATTGAGTAAAATGTGGTGTACATGTGAATAAAGTAGTATTTTACTGACCAGTATCGGTAATGTGAACACGTATGAGACAAGATTTACTATGTCAGGACTATTTAGAGAAAAGTTACTCTGAAGAGAAATGTTTAGTAGAGGTCTTCTTTCTGCTCCATTTGTCTCACTCTGCTATATTGCTACAAGAGTTCAGCTCTCAGCATGAGAACAGGATTCAATTTAATGTCCGGGAAACAAGTAGGGTTTTCCACCTTCAGCTTATGAAGATGAAGCAATGGCTCCAAACTGACCCCTGTCTTAAAAGGAATACCTAGATCAAACATGTTAGATCGTTAAAGGGAACCTGACCCTCCATGTAGTGCAGAAAAACTTCACTATATTCATGTTGCACTTCAAACAACTTGCCTTTAAAACTCCAATTAGAACTAAGAACAAAGTAGGTATAGGTCTACTAATCTTTCCCTGTACTACAACTACACATTTTAATAGAATAATTGGCTGAAACCCCCCTTTAAACTATCAGTCCTGGTGGAGGATGCGTTATCACCAGCTCCAATTCAGTGACCATATCTTCTACTTCCTTTTCTTGCTCATGTGAAACCATTTGCTGGTGTTTCCCCTTTTTTTCATGATCTTTACAAATAGGTGACACAATATTTTCCATTAATGCAATTTTGCATAGCCAACCCCAACGTGGGCAACAGTATATGTAAACATTAACCACTTTAATTTCCTTCAATGGGGTTTAATTCTCAGCTGTCAGGAAATGTACCCTTTATTAAGTTTCTCTAATCTTAACTTGCTAGCCTGGAAAATAAGGGTTCTACGCTCCCTCAAAAAATAGCCAAGCACATGTCTAGAGGCTCCATGCTTTCAAATAGGTCTCAGAAGTCCGTTCCCTCGGGATAACCCTTAACTCAGCTCTACTTTTACACTACATGTCCAAGCCCTTTCTACCCTCTGTCGCCTTCACCTGAAAAATATTTCCCAAAACCCCTCCTTTCTGGACCTCTGCAGAAATATGTTTGGCATTGTACTCAATCATCTCCCACAAGTTCTGTCAACCATCCTTCCTTGTGGTCTCAGATCTACCACTCTCGTTTCCCTTCAATCCATCCTCTATGCCACTGCCCAGCTGATCCATCTCTTTTCTTGTCACTCCTCTGCCTCTCCCATCTGCCAATCCCTTCACTGTCTACCCATTATAAAGTGAAAGAAGTTTAAGTTACTTACAATGACCTACAAGGCTCTCAATTACCTGTCCCCAGATATCTCTGCCTTAAAAACCTTACCGCCCGGAGCCAGTTTTGACCTTCTTGACCAGAGCCCGGTTTTAAATTAATATGCATATGTTGTCACTTTATGTGAGATAACTTTTTGACACTTTTACCATCCAAGTGATTCAGAAATTGTTTTCTCGTGGGACACTTTGGGCCATGTATGCACCTGTCTATGGTCTAAACTCACTTTTTTGTCCCCAATAGATTACTATGGGCCTCAAAAGAGTGAGTTTTAGACTAAACAGTTTCATACATGTGGCCATTGTGCTGTTACTGGTTAGTAAAACTATTTTTGGTCCAAATATGTCCTTGTTTATTTGTGAAAAAATGTACAAAATATCTGATAATTCGCTAAAATTAGCAATTGTTTCAATGGTTCAAAATTTTGCTGCGTGTAAGACAGTTAGTTTTTCCACTCAGAATTTATATACTTTAATAACTAGCATCTACCATATGTTTCTATAGGTTGGCATCATTTTTAGTTTTTTTTTTTTTTACCACATTAAGGGTCTTAGAAATTTAGTAGTTATTTTTCACTACTTTCAAGAAAATTCTGCAAATTAGATATTATTTAGGGACGAGACCATTCTGATGTGGCTTTTAGGGGTGTCATGTATTCGATACCCCCTGAAATGACCCAATCTAAGAAAACTAGACCACTTTAAGTATTTAAAAAAGCTTTAGGAAGTTGTGTTACTCCTTGATTTTTCACAGAATATAGCAAAAGTAGAGGTGAAATTTCAAAATTCTTTGTGGCAGATGTTCAATTTTTATTCATTATTTATGGAACAAGTGATGTGACCAGGTAATGCAATCTTAATATCGATTCCCAGATTCTGCCATTTTCTCAGAGATACCAGTCTGCTATTTGGTCACAATCAAGCCCCAGAATAGGAGGAGGCCCCTACCGGATCTTAGGAGTTTCCAGTTTTTTTTTTTTTAGTGTGTTTTCAGTAGGAATTTTATTAAGGTACCATTTTAGGTTTTGCAAGACACTGAGGTGCTAAAGAGAACTTAATAAGTTCCATAAAAGACCCATATTGGAAAACTTCTCCTTTTAAGGAATATTTCCAGGGGACCAGTGAGCATATCAAACCCATAGGGTTTCACAATTTTTTTTTAAGCTGTTAGGTGTCTGAAAAAAAAATAAATGTTTCCAATAATCTGCAATTTTTAACTGAACTATGTTAATTTTTACATGGAAATCTGGAAAAATAATGCATCCCAAATTGTGTTACGCAATTTCTTTCAAAAGTTTAGGCAATACCTACATGTGGGTGTAAAATGCTGTTGGGCGTCATGGCAGGGTGGTACAGGGCTAGGGACGCGCTTTGGCTTCTGGTCGAAGCTTTGGTGGGGTCATGTGGCAATTTGCAAAGCTCCCAAAGTTCCAGTAGTTTACCCCATTGGATTCGAACATCCCTCATGGGTCTCCATCTAGGGGTGTATTGTGCATTTTGGGTGGCTAACAGGTGTCATAGTTGTGATTGTTTTAGCATTGAGCATGAATATGGGTGGGGGGGAACGAGTTCAGCCATTGTTTTTGGGCTTCATTTTTACAAGTGTTCGCCACATAGGATAGATGCAGGGATAACTTTACTATGGGGTCGGGTAGAATTACAATTGACATCTTTTTATATCGTTTTTTTGTTTTTTTACTTTTACACAATAGAAATGAGTTTATAAAAAAATGCGTTTTTATGTTGTCCTTTTCTGACAGCATAAATTTTTATTTTTCTGTTTGATATACGGAGCTGGATTATGGGCTTGTTTTTTGCAGTAATGAGTGTTTTTTATTGGTACCGCATTATGGGGACATATGACACTTTGATCACTTGTTTATTAAGGTTTTTGTGTGAGGCATTTTGAAGCATATATATAGCTCAATCCTGGCAGTGTTTTTTTGATATTTTTAGTATAGCAGTCATCGTGCGCGGTATTAAATGTATTCCTAGTTGTTAGACTCAGCAGGTCGGTATACATATGTACAGTGAATACCCAATTTGTATATTTTTATGTTTTTTTGCTTTTACCACAATAAGAAAACACTTTTTATTTCAAAAAGGAAAAACTTGTTTTTGCACTTGCAGAGTTATGAGAGCCATTAACTTTTTTATTTTTGTCTGTTTAACGTTGGTCTGCTATAGGGGCTTTTTTTGAAGGATGAGTTGACAGTTTTATTGCCATAATTTTGGGGGGAACAAGGCTTTTCTATCGCTTTTAAATCCGCTCACAGCGCTCACCGTGCAATATACGTGAGTTATAAGTTAGTTTTACTCTGTGGGTCAAGCCGATAACTGCAATACCCAGTTTATATAGTTTTTATGTGGAAACACTTTTTTAAAACAATATTATGCATCACTGTTTTTTGCCAAAATTTTTTTTATTTTTTGTTTAAAAAGTATGTGGGATTGCGGGATGAAACGGGAGTTTTAATTGGCAAAATTTTGGTGTTTTATGAGTTTTTGATCATTTTTATTCCATTTTTGTGCTGTGGGATGAAAAAAAAAACCCCAATTCTGTGATTGTTTTATTTTTTTTATGGCGTTCCCCCGTGGGGTTTTAACCAATGATGATGCCAAATATGGGTACTTTATTTATTTTTGACTTTTTGGGGTTTGATTTGAAAAGGGGAAAAGAGCTTTTTGTACGGTTTTTTTTTTTTTTTTTTTGTGTTGTTTTTTATTTTTTTCACATTTTTTTTTATCTTTTTTACATTTTTTTTCTTTTTTCCCCAGAGGGGACTTGTTGAGGTCTTCAAATCGCTCATAAAAAAAAGGGGCCCGCACACAGCCATCACTGTTGTGTACTGGTCGCCATAGTGACTGCCAACACCAGCCCACAATGCATTGGGGGCATGGTAACGTCACAGGACAAACCCCGGGTGCTTTCAAAGGCATCCGGGGTGTCGGCGCAGAGCCCCCTTACTGACCCGATACAGGCAGGAGGGATGCGGCGTGATTTTTTGTGGTGTTAAAGTTTAAACAGCGGGTTGGAGCGGCTCAAAAAACCCCACTTTTAGTGGCAGGGGTAGTTGTTAATCCTAGCGCCGCCTAGTACGGGGTCAACATGTGAGTCTGCTCCACACTCCCTTATATAATAGGGGGTTTTCTATACGCCTTGTTTGGGAAGGGGTTCATAACATGTTTTTAATTTTTTTGGGGGGGTCACATTTAGTTATGGTTTTTAAATAAACGGTCATCCGATTTAATTAAATTTAAAAGTTAAGGGGGTACTGTACATGCAAAAATAAAAGAGCTAGTCTCCTTCACAAACCAGCTAAATCAGGGGGACTAATGCTTAGAGATTAAAGGGGTTTCTCATAATTGATTCATTCCCTAAGTCCCGTTTTTGGTTTTTTTGAATTCGGGGGGTATTTACTGGCATCTACTAGATGCAGTAGAAATCAGTCGTAGCTTAGAAACCCTGCTGGCGCCTATCAGGAGAGATAAACAGGTCTATAGTTGCGACCTGAGGGTGATGCAGCCATACAAGAGGGGATATCTAGGAATAGGTAAACCTTTAATGGCATATATTTTAAATGACTTGTTTTTTTCAAGATATTTACTAAAAGCAATTCTTGTGTAAAAAACCCTTTAAGGCAGTAGGGGGAAAAAGGTAAAAAATGCAGGATACAAGGCATGTAATGGTCAGAGTCAAACACATTATAGCTTACTCTTAAAATCCATCTAAAATAACGGTTGATCTAAAGTTATTAAGGTGTCTTCCCCCCTGTATGGACTATGAAAGCCAATTAGAAGTCACAAATCTGTCATATCTTACAGTGGGAGTAATTAACCATAGATTTACAGCTGAAAGAAGAAATAGTACATTGGAGACAAGGGGAAAATCACAATTCCTTCTTATTTTTGGT